>JBDJHY010519736.1:0-17044 GCA_039654485.1 Withania somnifera
TAGTCAATGAGTACTAAATTTAAGACTCTAAAACATAGAATTTGAGATAATTCTCGACCGAGTTGCCAGGGATCCGACCTATAGGTCCCAGCAAGTCATAAATGACTTGGGGAAACTACTGAAACGCCCTAGGATGCAAGATACTGTGTGTTTATCATAAATGACCTTAAGGGTCATTACAATTAGTCAGTCCAAATGACATCACTAGAAACTCACAGTTCCCATACCTTATCCGAAAAGATGTCTCTGGATATCCTTAGTCCGAATCCACAACTGGTGATAATTGGGTCTCAAATAAATCTTAGAAAACACTATGGAACCATATAGCCGGTCAAATTAGTTATCAATACGCAGAAGGGGATACTTACTCTTAATAGTCACCTTATTTAGTTGCCTATTTTCAATACACATCCTCATAGACCCATCCATTTTCTTCACAAACAACAAAGTGGTACCCCAAGTGGATATACTAGGACGGATAGAACCCATTTCAAGCAAATTCAGAAGATGAACACTCAACTTATAAAGCTTTGTTGGAGAAATATGATAAGGGGCAATAGAAATAGTTCTAGTACTATAGCAAAATCAATATCATGCTTGGGTGGGAGTCCAATTAAATCAGTAGAAGACACATCCAAACACTCACAAACAACTAGCACGGACTCAAAGAAGGGAGGATCAACACTAACATCTCTAACATGGGCCATATAAGCATGACACCACATAGAAATAAGCCTACAAGCCTAGAAACAAGATATAACCTAAATCGAAGAGTCCATGCCCCGAATCACATCAAAATCCAACATATCCAACTCGATTAATTCAGCTCGAGTGTCACACCCCTGAATAGTCACAAAATAAGATCAATAAACTTGATCCACCACTAGGGCCTCACCTACGGGGGTAACTACACTCAATGACACAGGTAAAGGCATACTAGAAACACCCCTGATAAACTCAAAGCTTAGTTCCCATAAACTAGTAATGTACTAATCACAATGGCATTCAAAGCCTTAGCATCTGCTCTATCTGGTATGGCATAAATCTAAAGACGGCCCCTGGAATATTCCTCTCCTCCTTTACCTCGAGCTCCACCCTCTAGCCTCCTTCCCTATCTTCTCAAGTTTTTTCCTGGCCACCTCTAGTGGGTAGACTACCTGAACTAGATAAGCAGGTAAAGCAGCTGTCTGGGAGACCTTGCACTGAGGACAATCTCTGGTTATGTGATTTATCTTACTACAATCAAACCATGGCCCTGATATGCTAACATTGGTCCCCTAGGGACAACCCTTAGATAATCCCCAAGCAAACCACAATTGAAACACTCATCTCGACCCCTAGTGGGGCTACTAGAACCCTCAACATGCCCCTGAGAAACTGAAGCTCATCTCATAGGGGGATGAATACCCTGTCCTATATCTAAAGTATGAAGTAAGTTTAGGTACTATCAGCTAGAGTGACCTCTTCTACCATAATCTCTGGCCACAGACCGAGAACTGGAATAGCTGTTCTGGGGGCATTGTCTTTTCTCGCTGCCCATTAGGCTTTGTGAGACAAATATCCATAATGCGATCATAATCAACAATATCCAAGAAATACTTCTTCAAACCTAACATCAAATCTACCTTACCACGAACATCTAACCTCAACTCATAAGCAAAGCAATGGGTCCGCTCCTCCTCTGTAGGCAATAACTCTCCAATATGTCTAGAAAGCTCAATGAACCAGGCCTTATACTTAGAAACCATTATAATACCCTATTGTAAGCCTACAAACTTATCTCGTAACAACTCCCATTATTTCCTAGGAATGTATTTGGCCATAAATTCCTCTCTAAACTATCCCCAAGTCAGTGGAACTAAACTAGGTAGTATGCGATCTCTATATACTCTCCATTAATGACTGGCAGAACCCTCAAGAAAATATGTCATAAAGTCAACCTCACATATCTCCAACAACTCTAAAGTCCTCAATCTCTCCTCACAAGCAGCTATAAACTCATGGGGGTCCTACCCATCTACTCTAGAGAACCTGGATTGTGCAATCAAGAGAAAATGGTCAAAAATCTTCCTCACCTCAAAGGTTGGAATAGTCGGAGTTGGTGTCGTAGTACGTGCAAGAGTGGTTTGAATTGGTGGCACAAGCTAAATAGGCAGTACTACTACTTTGTAGATACTTAGAGAGGTAGATCACCCCATGCCTCTCCCTAAGATGATGACTGTGGTTCCTCTTTCGGTATCCCTTCGAATATTTATAACATCTGCCATAACATTTGTTGTCTAAACTATTGTAATGACACAGGGGTTGGCTAAGGATGAATCAGTGGGTCTACTATAGTTGTACTAGGATGTTATGAATGAGGAAGAGTACTGATCCACCAGATACCCTCAACAAATCCCTAGTAAGCTTTGGGTAGAGGCTTCTGATCTAATAGGGAGGGTCTCAGTCCACGAACGAAGGATGAGTATGCATCATCTACAAATCATTATAGAAACTGATACATATCACAATGCATGATAAGACCCAAGAGATGAAATCTTTCCTAAGGTACTAGATATCCTCCTAAAGATTAGATACAAACGTCTACATACCAATCCTGAAACACCTCAAAATTTGGGCTAGAATTGAACCGTTCTATGTCCGTGCTTAATTTAGGGTACTATGAATTCCTATTTGATACTAGGCTATCAAATGATTGATAAAGAGTGTAATCAATTTTATAAGTGATACAAGGCCATAAGGAACTCCTAGCACTAAGTTAAATCCAAAATGTTACCATCATAGTTTTCATATCGTTTCATGTATAAGTCAACTTCAAATGATCATATATTATAATTTATAAAGATTTATATGACGCATAACCTATTCAGGGAAAGGTCTCTGAGTCTAGTTTCCAATTCAACAAACCATGTGTCATTTAGAGAACTAAATAAGAAGTTATGGGTATTGTACTAGCTGCATGTAGTAAACCCATTTAAGGAAGACACTAATCAACTTTTACAGTTGAATCATGATGTAAGGCTAGAAAATTTTGATAGAATCATATTGTGAGGCTATTTGGAGGAATTACAATATTGTATTTTTCTTCTATTTAACCACACGGGAGTTTAGTTATTGTCCTATCCACTAGATGACTAAACTACTTCATTTTAACCATCCCTAGGGGAATATT
Source organism: Withania somnifera (assembly GCA_039654485.1). Taxonomy (NCBI): domain Eukaryota; kingdom Viridiplantae; phylum Streptophyta; class Magnoliopsida; order Solanales; family Solanaceae; genus Withania; species Withania somnifera. The sequence continues at coordinate 3,173 of JBDJHY010519736.1, forward strand.
TAAGAAACAATTTGGGGATTTTCTTTATTCTTGATACTTAAAATCTCCAATCATAAGAAAAGTAATAAAACCAAATTCAAGTCTTTATTCAAGTTCCCTCTTCAAGATTAGGGTTCTTTATTAAGTTACTTCGAAATTTTCCAAAAATCCTTCAAGTTCTTCAGAGATAAAACCCTTCCAAGCATGCAGGTTATTTAGTGGTGGATTTCTTTCATCCCTATGTTCAAAACTAATTTCAATTTAGATGTTGAATTATTCAGGTTTAGGGTCAAATTTCCTAAACATTATGATTTATGATTTGTATTGTGATTCTAAGTTTCCAAGCCTGATTTCCATGATAAGTGTGACTTCCCAAGATTTATTACATGTAGTCCTGAAGTCGATTAAGATTCCATGCGAATTCATGACTTATGCTCAAGTTCTATGTGCTTTATACTATGGTACAAGTATTTGATACTATAAAACTTATGAACAAGAATTTTCTTGACTATTCTAAATTGACATGATTCTTACATGTTAACCATGAATAAAAAAGCTACAAGTTTATTGAAAATGCAATTTTACAAGAAACTTTACCAGTTTATGTCCTACTTTCAAGATTCAAGATATTTTAAATCGAAGTTATGTATTTTCAGTTTACAAGTTTTCAAGAGAATAAGTTACACATATTTTAGTTTTTGGGATGATTATCTAATACTAAGGGAAGGGTGGGATTCAAGTATCTAAATTTCTCATAAAGATTTCAAGTAGCTTAAAATCCAATTGGTGCGCCTTTAAACGGCCCATACTTAAAGTAGCTTGAAAACATAAATGACCTCTATTAATTTGGACAAGTAAAAGAGGAATCCTACATGTTCCAACATTATATTATATTCTAATCTTATAGTGATACTCTAAGTTCATAAATAATCCTGGTCTTTTGTTTTACTTTGTATGTCTTGAAGCTTCATACAGTTTTCAACATGACTACATATTTGCAATTTATAATTTTAAGTGTAGTTCACTTGATTTTAAGCATGAAGTTTAACTATTCAAATTCTCCAGTATGTCTCACAGAGTTATGATAGTTTTCATGATCTCAGTTCTCGGTGTCAGCCTAAATTTCTTTCAGCATGTATTATCATTATTAATATTATCATTATAACTTAGTTGTGTACTAGTATATTCAATATACTAACCGCATTTTCATTGTATGTCATCATGTAGATTTTTAGATATATTCCAAGATTCATGATCAGCAGACTTAGCAAATTCTAGTTAGCTATTAGTGAGCCTTCATCCTCTGGGGATAGTTCACCATCTAAATTCGTTATATCCCTTTTTGATACTTCATTTTAGTATTCAAAGTTAGTTGGGGTTTGTCGTAGAAACTCATCAATACTCATTAGAGACTTCATAAATAGACAATCAGTCAGTCAACATGTATAGTCTGTTTTACATAACATTTCTTAATAGACAATATAAATTATATTACTTTTATTTCAGTTTAATAAAATGTTTAGTTTCTTTCCCAGATTCAGCATTTTTAATTGTATTTCCAATTTGTGTCTCATAGCTCATCCTCAAGATTCATGCTAAGAGGCTTTCTCGGGGCTACAAATGGCTCTAGGTATTGGTTACATCCAAGAGGTAGTCTTAGGGTGTGACAAGCTTGGTATCAGAGCACAGAGTTGAAGTATCCTAAGGAGTTTATGAATCCATGCCAGTAGGATCTTATTTATGGTTGTGACAGTCGAACCTTTATATTGCAGACATTTAAGAAAAGTTTCTCATTCTTTCATACTCAAATTCGTGCAGGAGAGCAATCATCTAAGAAAGTTATATAGATTCCTACTTTGCTCCAACTCTTCAAACTACACCTCATCTTTAAGGTGGTAAAAGCAACCCAGTTCAAATTTCCATAAGTGTGGCTCTCATAAATAGGGCCATCATCAAGTTGAATCTCTTCCTAGTACTTGATATTTGCTAGATTGAGCAACTAAGTCTCTTATTTCTAACTTATAGACTTATATCATGAATTGTATTTTTTTATCCAAAGTATAGCATGATATGCTCTCAGACTCCTTTTAGAACCTTAGTGTTATGTATACTATTATGAGCCAAAAGCTTATGGGGTAGAATGAACTTAGAGTCAGGTATGTGAATTCGGAAGTTTAGAGAGTAAACGTGGGAATCGTTATTGACTAAGGTGTATATCCAGAGTTAGTGTTGGTTTAGTTAGTAATCAGATGGTAAATCCTTCCATGTTGACTAAGTTATGATGAGGTTTGTGTAGTCTAGATTTCATGGTGGTATGTATTTATCAAGTCACTGTGTTAGGAAGATTAAGTATAGAATTTGAGCAAGTTATAAAACTATCAGGAATAGTTGGATTTAGGCTTTACTTTGTGGTTTTGATGAGAATAGACTATAGTATCCATGAGATTATGAATCTAGTGTAAACAGATAAGTTACAAAAGATAAACTAAATACAATGAGTTTGTGTGTAAGCTATGACCATATAAAGTATTTCAGTTAGTTTATTTTCTCAATATTGATTCTTAGAGGATTAATATTTCCTTGACTTGTGATCTTACAGCTTTAAGCTTGAGAAGTAATAGAAAGATAAGAGTTATTTTAGTAAGAAGTCCTCAATCATAGAATTTTTAGCTTTTCATATAAGGGGGAGATTGTAAGTTTTTGACCATTATATAGTTTAAGTACATAATTATGTACAGAGAGTAAACCATCCTTACTCTAATATGATAGTTAGAGAAGATATTCTACTATGTCTTATGTTTTCATGCCATGCCCATATATATTCTATGATCCATTCCCCTTATGAAGATTCACATCCATTTCAGGTTAAAAAAATTTAAAAGACGGCCATTTAATATAGCAACCTCAGTCCTACTTATGACTCAAATATTCATCAACTCATAAAATAAGTTATAAAGTTTATAGAATGATCCATATGTTCATCTTACAATATAACCCAACTGTACAATCTTACTCATGACACATACATCCAGTTAGTTTATGATATCATACATAGAGGATTCAACATGATTCAAAAATCTAATATATGTTACATTCCAGTTATACAACCTATCGCATGGCTTTAATTTTCAGAACCCCCCTATACAATCTTACTCATGACGCATACATCAAGTTAGTTTATGATATCATACATAGAGGATTCAACATGATTCAAAAATCTAACATATGTTACATTCCAGTTATACAACCTATCTCATGGCTTTGATTTTCAAACCCCTCCCTCCCTCATGCATGCCTCAATATTTACCTATGTAATATTTATATTCATGGATTTCAGTATGTCAAGTCCTATGGAATCATATCTCAGGATACTCTCAAGTGACTAGTGGTACCATGTCATGTCATATTTATTCTCAAATCAGGAGCTTCTTTAATAGATTGTTCTTATGATTCTCTTTGCTCTGAGCCCTAAGTACATATATCGGTGATTCTATGAAACAGTTATGTTATTACTATGCCCAGGAAAACCCTCTCTTCAAGAATTATATGTTCAATATATGAAGCACTCATCCCTATTACGCTATAATTCTCATACCTCCTTCTCGAGTTAAGGTTTAAGTAAGAACCAGTCAAGATCTAATAACAATTCTTTTAGTAATGATATTAATTTCTGACTCCATTTTTCAAGGTCCAAAGTTAGTCTTCTATCCATAGTTTCTACAGTTTGTGATCAATCTTTAATTCCTTTAGTGATTACATGGATAAGGTGGAAAATTGTAGTGAAAGGATATAGGTGAAAATCTAAGATGGAAGACAGTGTATGCTCAGTTAGTAGTAGTTCTAGTATGCTTATTTCACCTAAGTTATTGAGTTTTGGTTGAAGTACGAGGTAAGTTCTAGTTATTGGTAATGACCAGATGAGATTAGTAATTTCAATAGTGTAAGTTGATCCTTAAGCATATTTTTCCTCAAGGAAACTAATAATAGAACAAAGGTATAAGCTTGGATATCTGATAGGTAAATGTGTGGAAAGTTTAATTATGTGGCTAGTAACTCCTTGATTGGAGATAAGGAATGATTAAGCTGAGGAATAAGAACTAATATCCATTTTGATATAGAATATGGAATTAATGGCTTAGACTAGCATAATTACATTTCGGATAGTACCTTGAACCTTTAGGTTAGGGTGAACAGAGAAAGGCTTGAATCTATACTTAGCTCTTATAAGTTTGAGTAGTATGTCCCCAAGAGATTCTTAGTTGCAGCCAATGAAGTTTAGTATTTTATAAAAAGAAGCATGTTTAAGTGTTGTTGATAGGATTAAAGTCAGCAGTGGTATTTCATGAGGAATAGTAAATCTATCCTTGTTTCCCACCTTAGATTGGTTATGTTCCATATTGGATAATTCAAGCGTGAATGCTTTAGTTGACTCCTATACTCTCAGTGTGAGTCAGTTACATATATCCATCAAGTCATTTCAGAAAGAAAAAAATGACTCAGTAATTTCTCTTATATTCACCTAGTTTTGCTCCCCAAAATTTCATGTCTATGACTACTCCATATGACTCCTGGTATGCATTTATATTATATGTATTCCAGTTTGGTTCTTACTCCTAGAGGAATTAGTTCCATCCATAGGAAGTGCTCAGTTTTAGAGAACAGTTTCATACTCGGGGTTTTGTAACCTTTCTAGCCTAGTCATATCCTTTAAATAGAATAGCTAAGAAACCACATCTACTCCTTTATAACTCAAAGGCAGTGTAAGGTAACTAAGTTTGCTCCCATTTATACCATTAACTCTTATGCTCCATGTCAGAAAACTCTAGATTCAAGCGATACTTAGGTCCAAGTCATGTATTCCATGCTTTATGAGCCCATATCAGATTCCTAAGATGCCCAAACTACGATAGTATCTCTTAACTCAAAAGGTTTCTCATGATTCATGCTTTTGATCCTTTACCTCAGAGTATCAGTGAGTTTTTTACGGGGAAGATATCTAAGGTATCGATTCCACTTTACCAGAAAGTGATTATGTCATCTCGTGACTTCAAAATATCCATCCCAGTGTCTTCATCTTACAACTCATGCTTATGCTCTCTTTCATAGCCATCCTTCATGATCAAACAACTCAATTGACAAGTGTATCCCCAAACATGCAAAGACAATATGCTCAGATTCAACTCATCCCAACTAGTTTTTCCCAGTTATATAAACTTCTTGCACTCGGGCATCATACCGACGTGACCTTTTGTAGTCGATACAACTCCTCATATAGTACAATTTTCTATCTCATCTTTTTATATGTCTTAGTCTATGAATTCATTCAAAGTCATTCAATTATATCTAATTTAGTTATATCAGTTAGTATTCATGTCTAGTTTAGATTAATAAGTATCACGTATGTGATCAATATTTAGTCATCAACCTTATCATGTTTCCCCATGTCTATATTTATGTCATGATATTTATATTAAGTCATGATCAGCCCCAGTTTAGTGTAGTGTCTCATATTAGCTAAGTTTAATACCAGTATCCAGTCTCATGCCTTATTTCTTCTCATGTCCCATCCTTATTCTTCATTTGAGGATGAAGGATCTCAAGAGGGAGATAATGTAATACCCTAAAATTTGGGCAAGAATTTGAAACAGTTCAATATGCAGTGCTTAAGTCTAGATCCTATGATTTCCTACTTGATACTAGGTTATCAAATTATTAATAATGAGTGGAATTAGTGTTTGAGGTGATTCAAGGTCATAGGAAGTTCAAAGTTTTTCTACCATCGTAGTTTTCATATCGTTTTATGCATGGGTCAACTTCGAATGATCATATTTTCTAATCTATAAAGAGTTATATAACTCATAACCTATCCACTGAAAGGTCTCTGAATCTAGTTTCTAAGGAACAGATAGCGTGTTATTTTGAGGTTTGAGTAAACATTTATGGGGATTTTACTAGCCGCACGTTGGGAACAAATTTAAGGAAGTTACTAGACAAATTTTTCAGTGACCTCAAGACGATATCCTCACGCCATGAGGCTATTTGGAGGCAGTACAATCTTTTGTTTTTCATCTATTTAACCCTAGGGGTATTTGGGTAATTTTTCTATCCGCTAGATGACTAAACTACTTCATTTTAACCATCCCTGGGGGCATACTTAAGAAACACTTAGGGGATTTTGTTCATTCTTGACAATCAAAAAACCCTATTCATAAGAAAACTGCATTCAAGTCTTTATTCAAGTTCCCTCTTCAATGCTAGGGTTCTTCAGCAAGTTCTTTGAGACTTTTCAAAAATCCTTAAACCTTTTCAACAATACGCAGGTTATTTAGTGGTGGATTTCTTTAATCCCCACATCCAAAACTACTTTCAATTTAGATATTGAATTAATCAAGGCTAGAGTTAATTGCCTAAATGTCATGATTTATGATTCATATTGTGATTCCAGGTTTTCAAAACATGATTTCAATGATAAGTGTGAATTTCCAAGATTTATTATATACAGCCCTAAAGTAGATTAAGATTCTATCTGAATTCACGATTTATGCTCAAGTTCTACATACTCTATATTATGGTTCAATTATTTGATACTATAAAACCCATGAACAACAATTTACTTGAATATTCAAAATTTACATGATTCTTACAAGTTAACCATGAATAAACAAGTTACAATTTTTATGAAAATACAAGTTTACAAGAAACTTTAGTAGCTTATGTCCTAGTTTAAAGATTCGGTATGTTTTGAACCGAATTTATATGTTTCAGTTTACATTTCAAGAGCATAAGTTACACACATTTCAGGTTTTTGGAGGATTATCTAATACTAAGGGAAAGGCGCATTTCAAATATCTAATTTCTCATAAAGCTTTCAAATAGCTTAAAATCCAATTGGTACGCCTTTAAATGGCCTAGCCTTCAAGTGGCTTAAAAACATAAATGACCTCTATTAATTTGGCCAAGTAGAAGAGAAACTCCCACATGTTCCAACATTAAATTGTTATATGCTAATTATTATTTGTATCTATGATTAGTCATTACATGTTTCAGCTACCAGAATTTCAAATAGACTCTTATAGTTTGGGAGTCATTTCAAGTATGATACTCTAAGTTTCGTAAATGATCTTGGTCTTCAGTTTTAGTTTGTATGTCTTGCAACTTCATACAGTTTTCAACATCACTACACATTTGCAATTTATAATTTAAAGTGTAGTTGACTTGATTTTAAGCATGAAGTTCAGCTATTCAAATTTTCTCTCAGCTTGCAGTGTCAGCCTCAATTTCTTTCATCCTATATTATTATTATTAATATTATTGTTATATATTTACCTGCGTACCTGTATATTCAATGTACTGACTGCATTTGCACTACATGTCACCAAATAGATTTTCAAGTATATTTTCAAGATTCATGATCAAGAGACTTAGAAGATTCCAGGTAGCTATTGTTGAGCCTTCATCCTCCGGGGGACTAGTTAACCATCTATATTCAGTATATCCCTTTTTGAAATTTCATTTTAGTATTTAGTGTTAGTTGGGGTTTGTCCAGGAAACTCATCAATATTCAGTAGGGATTCATAGACAGACATTCAGTCAGTCAATATGTATAGTTTGTTTTACATAACATTTCTTAAAAAACAATATAAATTGTATTACTTTTATTTCAGTTTAATAAAAGGTTTAGTTCCTTTCCCAACTTCCTCCTTTTTAATTGTATTTCAAACTCATTCCCAACATTCATGCTAAGAGGCTTTCTTAAGGCCAGAAATGTCCTTAGTGACCATTAAGTCCAGGAGGTAGTCTCGAATCATGAAAAATCTACAATACTCTATTAGGTACTTTCTCCAATGCCAAAGAATTGATGAACCTATGTTCTGATACCACTCTATCACAACCCAAAAATCTGATCATGATATCGCCTACAGCCCACATGTAGGCCAACCTAACCATATAGTGGAGTGACAAAAAAAGGGCCATATCACAACTCACAACTAGAAATAAGCAATAAACGGAAGAAATAGATAGAAATAAGATACATAAATATACAACATTTCCCAAAACCCGGTATCATTGGCATATGGAGCTACAATCAGAGTATCAAAAATAGATATACATACACAACTCCTATAAAAGTACCACTACACAGGCCCTGCTATGTACAAAATAAAGCAAGTTGCAACAACTAGAAGACATGATTGGCTTAGACACCAAAAGCTTATCATAGTCTCTGGTATGACATCAAGCTACTCAACATGATCCTGTAATATCTAATGACTTGTACCAGTATCTATACCATGAAAACAGTGCGATATAAGTACCAAAATATAGGTAACCAGTGGGCATCATAGGACGACTGGGCTAAACTAAAGTACAAGTAAAGTAAAGGTGAGGAAAGATAGACAAGGCAATAAGAGTAGGAATACCTGAATAAAAGCTAACTATACAGCCAGAGCTAAGCAAAGGTAAGGACAACTGGCTAAGTATAATAAGGAAAGTACAACAAAAAAGTAGGTCTATGTACTTCTGTCCCACAACACAACTACCCACCACATATCCCTGAGAACTGAATACAGAAAGCGTGCATGGGCTCCTGCTAAGTGTAAGTGGAATCAAGATAGGTGAAAAAGAGTATGGAAATCAGCTAGGAAAAAGCAAGTAAAGACAGATATATAATCCAAAAGCCCTCATAATACCACTGGGGACAAGAATAAAAGAAAACAAAGAAAACCTACCTAATGCCCCATCCTACCAGAAGGCACAAACAAATCAACCAAAGACCCAGAGTGACCTCCCCCTTAGGCTCGAAGGGTACAAATAATACGAAAAGATGAATGTAATGGAGTAAAAGTAGGGAATAACAAAAATTTCCTTCAGCCTAACTAGGGATATCCCACCTCTGAACAATAGTTATTAGTCAAGTAGGGGAAGCCCCACCTCTAGATAATAGCTTTTAATAAGGATCAGGAGGTTCGATCTCTACATAATAGCTCTTATCTAGGCATAGGAGGTCCACCTCTGATATAACAACTCACAGCTGGGCACGAAAGGTCCCATAACTAAATTCTGGCTCTAATCTCAATAAGGGAGGTCCCACCCCCAGATATCAACTCATATTGGTACATATAGGTACTAAAAGCCTTCGTCTAGTCTTAATTATGAAAATAGTTCCATACTGCATCATGGTCATGGAGGTTAAGTCATAAAATCCCTTTCTAGTTATCCCTAGTTCAAAAATACCATTTTCTTCTATGTTAAGTTACTATCATCCTGGATTAACATCGGGCCCCACTCGATAGCCATACCTCGAGATACCAATACAATGCATGATATGGAGTAATACATACATAGAAAAAGTTCTCTCAGCACAGTCTAGGATCCTCTAAGGGACACTATCTAAGCACACACCTTGCATGGGGTAATAATATGGCACAACACAGTCACTAAGGTCCAAGGACGCTCTCAAAAAAGCGGGAACTCCCCACACGCTGCCCAAAGCCTTCTACATCCCTTCATAAGACCCCGAAATAGATAAAATAGGGAAAATATCAAGTATGGGAGGTATCCAACCAAATAACCATCCCTCACAGCTGACATACTAAAAAAATACCCTAAAATAGTCTAGTTTAAAGAAAAGTAAGCCTAGCCTACCTAGACGTCGACGTAAGTCCTCGAAAGTATGTAGAAAATCTCGAATAACTACAAAACTCATCTGAACTAGCTCAAAACTAGCAAAAACATGTTTTACAAGTCAAATGTTAAAAAATGAGACCCATATTGTCAAGTGAAAATCGGGTTGAAAATCGATCCTAAATACAATTTGTGGGCCCCACAGCTCAAAAAGTAAAACTAAAAATATTAGGAGGTAAACATCATCTCAAGAACATGTGGTTCAAAATAAGCTAAATTGGACCCCAAATAGGTCCTCAATTGGCCAAGAAAATTTATGTTCTCCATTAATAAAACTTTCAAAAAAAGAACGTAAGGAATCAAGGTTATGAACTTACCCAAAACAAGAAGAAAATTGCAAGAAATGGTTCCCACAAATTTTAACTCCACACTTCCCAGATACCAACAAGAATATTCCATGATTGAGCCAAAAATTCGCAATATCACCATTGAAGCTCATGCACAATAGCTAGGAAAAGAAAAAAGGAGGAAAATTCACCTAAAATGAGGATGAGTAGCAAAGAAATTCTTCTCGACACTTCATCTATGATATCTAATAATTTCCCTTGGTATTGGCCCATAATTAATCAAGAATTAAAGAGGAAAGTAAATTTTTCGCATGGATCTTAAACTTCAAAAAGATAGAAAAGGGACATATATATAACTGGATGTGACTTAGCCGATCGCGGTGCCCTAGCACGATTGAGAAAAGATCCAAAAATCTAACCCAGCACGCTCGTGGTTCCTATCATGCGATCTCGGTAAAGGATAAAATGGAGAATTATCACGATCGTGTCACAATAGCACGATCACACTGAACATTTATGTCTACAGGTTTCTCTGCGACAAATGAATTTCCAAGAAAAGGCTCGAAACTTAAATGGAGTATAATAGCAACAAACCAAATATTAAAATTGCATGAACAATATATTCTGGACTCAACAGAATAGATAAAATGACCAAAAGAGGTCATTTGATAAAAAAAACCCTCAACCAAACTAAACCAAAACCAACAATTTTCTAACTTTCCACACGAATCCTCAAAATAATCTCGTACACCTCGGGAAGTGCACTAAATACCCAACTAGCCAAAAATCAACATTCTAGAGCTGATGGAAATATTAGAATTCTAATCTGGCACTCTGATGATCAAAAGTCATTCCAGGCTCCGAAATAAACTTTGAGACATGTACTAAAGGTCAAACTAGACCAAAGTCGGCATTCTAAAGCTAAGTGAACTACCAGAATCCAATTCTAAGTGTGTTTACTAAGATTTTTCTATCATGTTCCACTACTTCAATGCTAAGCCTTAAAAATAGAGAAACTAAGATAACAAGCTATAGAACAGCCAAGGAACCAAACTAATGGTCCCAGCAAGTCATAAATTACTTGGGGCATCTAACATAAGGATCTAAATATGGAAAATCTAAAAGACAAGTAAATGAACATGCTGGCCATTACATAATCTTAGTTTATCCAACCTAAATTAGGTGAAGGATAGAGACCACCTCAGTCCCAGCAATAACAACAACAACAGAGTTATAAGGGTCCAACCCTATTTTTAGCCAGTGCTTTATCATAAAATTTTATACCTCAGCTGACTAGGTAGATTATAGCATCAGGCTTATTTTCATAAAGTAGTGTCATAGGAGGGCATACCTATCCTATTTCTGGTAAGTGTAGGAAAAACTGCTAGCGTAAGTGTTTGGACAAGCAGAGTGAATGTTTTGGATGTGGCCGGATGGCCATATTCTCTGAGAGTGTCCTTTAGTAAAATAAGGAAATATTGTAAACAGAACTCATGATACCTCATCAACAGAACTAGAAACTCACCCAGTTCAGAAGTCATATTATCTAGTACCAGTAGTGGCCAATACTAAATTTTGTAGTATGCTTTGGGTTCCAAAAAGGATCAAGCATAGTCACCATATATGGTCATGGATATGTTGAAAGTCTATGATCCTGATGTTTATGCATTGTTAGACCCTAGAGATACCTTATCCTTTTTTCTTCCTTTATATCCAGTCGATTGAGTTAGTTCCGAGAGTCTTTTTGATCTCTTTTTTGTTTCCACCCTAGTTTGGTTACTCTATCATAGCTCATAGAACTACTAAAATATTCCAATGTCAATCCTCCAGAAATCCATTCTACTAGACCTCATAGATCTAGATATGATATACTTTTATGTCATTATTGGCATGGAGTAGCTTCATTTATATTATGACATAGCTGACTGTAGGACAAGAGTTGTGCATTTTTTGTTTCTAGAAGAACCTTTCCTTTAGCGGAAGGGTAGAGCATCTGCTCCTAAGGGTCATTTATTATTTCAAAGTTAAAAGGATGATATCCAAAGGGTGTATCTACCATCTAGTTTAGATTAAGGTCTCTAATTTTGAGACCCCTAGTATTTAGTTAGTGACTTCTCAAATATATTCCCTAAGGATATACCCTGAGTCCCTCTGAATAAGAAAATCGACTTCAAAATAGAAATCATCCTAGACATTCATCCTATCTCTATTTTGTCATACAGGATGTCTCTATATAAGATCAATAAGTTAAAAGAATCAGTTAACAAATCTTCTCGATAAGGGATTCATCATGATCAGTGTGTCTCCCTGGGTTGCCTCTACCTTGTTCGTGTGTAAGAAGGATGGGTCTCTTAGAATGTGCATTGATTATCACCTGTTGAAAAAAATCACAATCAAGACTAATATCCCATACATAATATTAATGACTTATTCGATCAACTACAGGGTGCCAATTACTTTTCTAAAATTGATCTTCGTTCTGGTTACCATCAGCTTATGGCTAGGGAGTGTGATGTTCAAAAAACAACTTTCAGAACATATTATGGCCATTTTGAGTTTCTAGTCATGTACTTCGGGTGGGATAATGCTCCTGAAGTCTTCATAGACCTCATGAAAGGGTATTTAAGAAGTACTTAGACCTATTCATGATTCTCTTCATCAATGATATTATAATTTATTCCATAAGTGAGGAGGAGCACGTCATTCATCTTAGAGTTGTCCTTTAGACCCTTAGAGACCTCAAATTTATGCAAAATTTTCTAAGTGCGAGTTTTGGTAAAGGTCAGTTACATTCTTTGGTCATGTCATCTCCAGTGAGGGTATCCTGCTGGATTTTTATAAAATACATGCAGTGAGAAACTGTCCTAGATCCACCTTTAGTTTAGATATTCAGATTTTCTTGGGTTTGGCTGGCTATTATTGGAGATTTCTTTATGGTTTATCTCCCATTGATGCCCTCATTGATCAGTTTTACTTAAACCCAAGTCGATTTGAGTGTTTTGTTCTTTGGGAGAAAAGTTTTCTGGAGTTGAAAACTAGATTGGCATAAATCAGTGTTGACCTTGCCAAAAGGTACAAAGGGTTTTATTGTCTAATATGATGCTTCTCGGGTTGGACTTGGGTATGTTTTGATGCAGAGTACGAAGGTGATTTCTTATGGATCTAGAAAGCTTAAAGCCCATGAGTGGAATTAGACCTCTGATATTGAGCTTGTAGGAGGCATTATTTATATAAGGTGCATTAGATGTCTTCACTGATCATAAAAGTTAACGGTATGTCTTCAGCCAGAAAGAGTTGAATCTTTGACATATAAGATGGTTAGAGCTACTTAAGGATGGTACAAGTGTGATATGCCACCAAGGAAAAGATAATTTAGTTATAGATGCACTTAACAAGTTATCCTTAAGTAGTATTACCCACATTGATGAGGGTAAAAAGGATTTGTCCAGAGGGGTGCATAGACTTTCAAATTTAGGGGTTAGAATGATTAGTGCTGATGATGACAGTATGTTGCTTCAAAATGCTTTAGAGTCGTCTTTAGTGGTTGAGGAGAAGGAAAAGCAAGATTATGATCCGGTTTTATTTTAGTTGAAGCATGAAATTCATAAGCAGAAGGTACAAGTTTTCTCCAAGATGGAGATGAAGCACTCAGATATCAGGGGCAATATATGTTCTAGATGTAGATAAGTTGAGGCAGAAGATCTTGAGAAAGGCCCATAGTTCCAGGTAAGGGTGGGAAAAACCTGTACCGTGTCGGGACAAATCGATACCGGGACAGGATTATTTTTTTCTTTTTTAATTTTTAATTTATTTTTTAGTTTATATTATTGTACGAATAATTTATAAAAAAATCAGTTAATAATTTTTTAATTTGTAAGATTAGTTTATAATCTTTTTAAGAAATATTTTTTATCTTTTTATT
>JBDJHY010519845.1:0-13473 GCA_039654485.1 Withania somnifera
AAGAATAATTTAAGAAATGGGATCCTATTTTAGTGATTAAGGTTAATTGTCAAGGGTTTGATTTACTATTAGGATAGATGTATACCTAATTCGCTCCAAATGTGTTTGATCTAGAGACTCACACTCCTGTTTAATGAAGTAGTTGTGAGATTAGTTTGAATAGGTGATTTAGAGGATGACCATTTTCGAATCATAATATCAATCCCGTAAATCAACAACCATGATAAACAACTTAACCGACTAGAAATTGTAGCTATACATGAATGTAAAGTATGTCTTGACCAATTGACCTTGGAATTCCCCACTGCTCACAAGCCAAATTAGTGTAGTTGTTATCTTTAATATTTAGTCTATAATCAGATTTTATTATTAGTTTGTTATCAACTTGCACTTGTTTAATTCAAGAATATTACTAGAATTGGTTATTCACTAACTTCAAGTCCTTTGGATTTAATAATTTGGTTCGAAAGATTCACTTTACTACTTGCGTGTATGGAAAAACACAACAATACCTTCGGGCTATTAGAAATAGTTTAAAATACCCTTCGTCATACTTTTTGAATCAAATATATCATTTTCGTTATACTTTCCATCCGAATACGCCACGTAATATTATAAATAATTTAGATATACCCTTTTTTATACTTTTAAAATCGAAATATATCTCTAAAAATATTTTTTAAATCCAAATATTCCTCTTGTGCTATATTTTGGGTCCAATATTTCTCATTATACTTTTATGTTGACTAAAAGCCTCCTTTTTTTTATAAAGGTGATTTGACATTTTTTTTTTAAAATTGACATGTGATGAGCTTTAAAGTAAAAAAAACTCATCACCAAATATAAATATTTTTGCAATTCGCTTTACAAACTCATCAATTTAATTCATCCTCAAACTACTCCCCTGATTTACACAAAAATAATATGCAAATTCACTACTTATACTCCTATAATCTAAATTTTTTGTTGGTCTCACAACGGATAAGCTTCTTTATAGGAAATTTTTGAAGTTTCAAAAATTATTTTTTCCTGCTATCATTTTATGGTCCAATATGATATCTTAGAACTTATACTTGAAATAATCAGCTAAGGAAGATTATCATATATAAATATATATAAAAAAACTATCTATATCTAGTAAATGAATCATTAATGTCAATGAAAAAGTATTAAAAAATAGATTGAGTG
Organism: Withania somnifera; assembly: GCA_039654485.1. NCBI lineage: Eukaryota > Viridiplantae > Streptophyta > Magnoliopsida > Solanales > Solanaceae > Withania > Withania somnifera. The sequence goes on from JBDJHY010519845.1 coordinate 1,189, forward strand.
AAAACTTTTAAATTTTTGAATTTGCGAGAATAAAAGAAAAGAACTTAAAGTAGAGGGACTTGCAACGGTTTAAATAGATGACCGTAAAATGTAAGGGTAAATCAGTATAAAAGTATAATGGGAGGGGTATATTTGGATCCAAAGTATATTAAGAGGGGTATATTTGGCCTAAAAGTATAACTTGAGATATATTTGAACTATTTTTAGTAGTACAGGAGTATATTTGGACCCAAAGTATAATGAAAAAAGTAAATCTTGACTGAAAATATAACGAGCAATATATTTAAACTATTTCTAATTGTACAGAGGTATATTTGACCCTTCTTCGTACTAAAAATATATGTTCCTCAATACTTATCTAATTTGAAAAATCAATAGATAATTTAGCCATCTTGTGTAAATTTTACCCTTGTTATTAAATACTATTCATTATTCAATATATTTTTCTAATTATTAAATATATTATATTCAAAGAGTGATATACTAAAGTACCCCTGTCATTTATCATATCAATTTTTAACATATATTATTTGACAGACAAAGTAAGAATATATACAATAGATAATTTTTGTGATTTCACATGATTGCGTTGGTTCTACGTATCTTACTTTTTCAGTTTATCACAAAAAAAACGGTATTACATTTAAAATTCTCAATTTTTGTTCTTACTACTTCCTTCGTTCACTTCTATTTATTTACTCTGTTAAAAGTAAACGTCTAACAATATTTATTTAATTTAAAAAATTAATACATAATTTACCCATTTGTGTCAATTTTATCCTTACTATTAAATACTATTTTTTTATGCACTTTTTAAAGCATTGAAATTATTATATTCAAAAAAAAATATAGTATGCTAGTCCCAATTATTTATCAATGTATGACAAATCAATAATGGACAAATATTTTAAAACAAAAACAGTAATTTATAGTCATATAAGTACCTAAGTTTATTTAAATTGACAGGTTTTGCAAAATTGGGATAAAGTTTTGTATTGTCTATTGAGTGTCAGGATATAACTAATAAAATGACTAGGTAGGCATGAAGCACCAGTGGTCTAGTGGTAGAATAGTACCCTGCCACGGTACAGACCCGGGTTCGATTCCCGGCTGGTGCATTGTATTTTTCATTTTTATTGCAACAAGAAATAAGCAAGCTGACATCTTTGGTAAATAAAATAGCACTTCACCATCCTCAAACACGTACTTTGGTACGTAACAAAGCCCGGGATCATCTACATCCTTTAGAGCAAGTCTTTCAATACCCATAACTTAAAAAGGAGTCCTTCCTCTTGGCGGATAAAAGTAGAGTAAACATAAAATATATCATCTAGATTGAATAGTATCCATCTCATTAACGATGTCCAATCATACTCCATATTTATAGTCAAGAGTTAGACCTCCAATCATACTCCATATTTATAGTCAAGAGTTAGACCCTCGTTTCAAATTTTTTGTAAGTGTGATTGGAGTATAAGGTAAGGTCCAGTTATATGTAATAAGTAAATGAACATTGTTGGGTGTGTCTCTTTGTGAGTACACCAATATTATTGACTTTGGTGATGTTTGAGAAGATCCTTAAATAGTTTTGACTTAAAGGACGATATTAAGAGGATATGGTGTTAAGCTTGAATGTTATGCTGATAAGTGTGTGGCAATTGTATTATACGGTTGGTGACTCTTTGATTGGAACTAGAGGTTGGTTAACCTTAGGTATAAGAATAAGAGACACTCTTGTGGATATAGAATATGGAATCTTATGGATTAGAATAGCATGATCATACTACATATAGTACCTTGTACCACAATCCAAGCTTGAAAATGGGAACAATATGTGATTAGGTTTGAGCTCTAGTAGTTATATATACCCTTGTGAAAATGAGGTATAGCTTTCATATGAGGGAGAGATATTGGGAGGTATTGCTAATCTCAAAGGGTATAGATCTTATCATGTGAGACATAGATAGTCATGTTCTTATTTCGGGCTCAACAAACTCATGTTTCACATCTTGTGACTCTATGTTAAATGAGATAGATGTCCAAGATTAGGTTCATGTCTTGAATCAAGCTCCTCAATTTGATGTTAGTTATTGAACTCATAACTCATGTTCCTACATTTTTCGTAGGATCCTTTCGAATCCTTGTGGTAGTAAAGTGAACTTTTAGCTCATATGTATTCTTATCTGAACTTTAGCTATCATTCGAGGACAAACGATTTCAAGGTGGAGATATTGTAACTTTCCATAAATATTGAGCTAAAATTCTCATCCCAAAAGGTGCGTAGTTAGAATCATATCGTATTACATGAAGGATTTTACCCCTCCTTTGTTGTGTCCTAGTTAGTAAGAGAATGAGGGTAGATCTCCAGAATGTATATATGTTACGAAATGAATGCGGCGTATGGGCATGTGATAAATCAACAAAAATTTTGCAAGGGGAGAGCCTAGATCGACGCACAACTAATTGTAATACAATTAGTTGTGTGGCCCGCAGGGCTAGCCCGGGATCGAATTTATTTTATTTCGTTTAAGTTAGGGTACGAGGGTAATTTATCCATCCAACCATGTCTTATACTATATAGTTTTGACTCTTAATGGACTATTTTACTAGAAATTTAGTCCCACAATCCCTACTTCACACTCTATGATTTCAAAACTCTCAGAATCAAAGCGTAGAAACTCTCTCTAAGGCCAAGGAAGAACTCATCATCCCCAAGTCAAGGTTTTAAGGGTTTTTCTAAAAATATTCTCCATGAAAACCTTCCGCCCCAGGTATGTAGGGCTTCAATGTGAACTCTCTTTTGTTCTCATGTCCAAAAACCTATGTGTTTTTAGGAAACTCATGCTTAAGTTCAAGTTAGGGTTAAGAACTCAATTCCATCTTTACTTCCTTATGCTTAGTTCTTTATGATTCTGAGGTCTTTCATATATCATGATTCATATGTAGTTTATATGTCACTAGTTTTAACAAACCATTCATGTTTAACTAAATACGAATTTCATGGTTCTATGCACATTATTATGATAAATTTATATTTTCTATTCATGATTTGAAGTCTTAGGTTTTCACAAGCATGATAGTATTTAAATGCAATGTCATGAATAAGAGCTATATTTTCCATGATATACGTATGTCATGAAACTCATGATTTCTCATAAGTAAATATTTTAAGTATATGTAAAGGACACTTGATATTAAAATGATGTAAAGAATGATTTTCATGATATACGTATGTTATGAAACTCATGATTTCTCATAAGTCAATATTTTAAGTACATGTAAAAGACACTTGATATTACAATGATGTTTCATGAAATGATAAGGATCCAATAAGGGGCTCAAGATATGATTTTCAAATGATAAGGGCAATATCTGCCAAATGATGAATTTTAAACTGAGCTATGTTTATATAAGTTTTAGGAGGATTATTGAGCACCGAGCAAATGGGGGTTTATAAAATCCAAATTCCATAACTATGTTATCACCGTAGGTATTTATGAGCTCAAAAATCATTGAGGCTAAATATAAGGATCCTAATGTATGTTTGATGTTAACTTTGGCCGGTTATCACCATTTTTTATCGGTTTAGGAGAACCACACCGAACTCCATATAGCCATATGATTATATGTCGGTTAAGAGAAACTCCTGCCTATGTTCCCACTTAAATAAGTTAAGTTATATGTTTCTTTTTACGATGTAAGTTTGCGTTTACTAGTCTTCAAAGGATTTCGAAGTTACATGTCTCATAAGTTGTCTTTGAAAACTCTTATTTTATGTTTTTATTATTGGCTCATGTTACATCTTCTTACTTATGATGATTTATCACCGTTCAGCTTTCAGTTAATGTCTTATATGCACTTTATACAACGTTCCTACATACTCAGTACCTTTCATGTACTGACTGTATACTTCTATTGCCTACATTTGTCATATGATATAGATATAGGTGATTGTTCCCAGGTTCATGGCTAAAGAGTTTCAAACCACAAAGATCAGTAGTTGTGAGTCCTCCTCACTCCCGGGGATCCAACAGTAGTTTTCCTTAGGCTTGTTATTCTGGCTTTGGGTCACGGGAGCCTTGTCCGGATATAGATATTTCTTATGATTAGAGACTTTTGGACGGATGTGTAGTATGACTTTGATAGCCCTTCAGGCTTGTGTTTTGTGTTCTGTTAACTCTTTTGTTTTATTGAAATAAACTAAGTACTTCTTGAGTCTAAAACTTATTGCCTAAATCGGAAAGATGCTTATGAATGTATACCAAGGGGCTGTTTTGGGATCCTCTGGGGTTCCAAGTTCTCAGTCTCATTTAGGGGATAGCTTCGGGACGTGACAAAATTACTTGGCCCTCTTTCTAATTTGGTTTGTTTCAAATTATTTATCCTACTTATAAAATCAAGACTATTTTAGACAATATTTTTCAGTTTTACCCCCCAATATTAATCATACTTTTTAAAATTATAAAAAATAAAGTTATTAAATTTTCAAAGTTACAATTAATATAAATGACAACTACTCCCTATATGGCCTTCTTTTTTTTTTTTTTTTACTTTAGCTCGTTAACATCCTGAAAGTCTTCTTTTTTTTCTTGTTTCTAAATTCCCTTGGTTAGCTTTGTGGTAGTAACATATAGTATACTCATGTTTTTTTAATATAAGATTCGTATGGCGGATGCAGGTTTAAGTTTATATCAGATATGAAAATCGTTTAGGTTTTGAGAAAAAAAGCAATTAGAAATGTCTTTTGTTTGAATAAGAACTATCAATTAAAATATGATCCAATGGTGTGCTTGTTTTTTGTTTACACTAATTTATGTTTTTATTATTATTTAATTATTAAAGTATAAGGATAAATTGATAAAAATACACTTTGAATCATTAAATTCCTAAGGGGTGTGTCAAGTTTAAATTGAAATTAAGGGAGTAATTACAGTTTTGTGAAAACTGTTCCCTCTTAGTTTCAATAAGAAGTTATTTCCACCTCAATTTCAAATTCACAATAAATTCTTTCTCATCAATTTATATTCACAATAACTTCTTATAAGAAGTTATGCTTATCTGATCCTCTTTTCAAACAAATCGGGTTGGGTCAACCTGGTTTACTTGGATGATCCGTGACGCAAAATCTTACTATATTTTGGGGACAAATAATTTTAGGCACATGTCTAAAATCTTTCACTAATTTTAACATGTATTTTTAGGGTGTCCAATAAATTTGTTAGATTTATTATTATTTTGATAAAATAATAATTAAAATTTATTTTTTCATTTTAAATTTGAACTTATATAGTAAAATGGAATAATGAGTGGTTAAAATTCAATGGAAATATTTTCTGACAAAATAAAGTTAGTCACATTTAAGATCTAAGACAACTTTCCCTATTCTTCATATACGAATTTTCAGCCTAAATCATATGTCTGACCCTTTGTAAGTTTGAGCACTAGCCTTCTCCACTAGTATAGGACCCTTTGTTCGCCACTCTTGCATCACATGCCTTGGTGCATCTCTTCTCCTCTGTGGCCTGTTCTTTGGTAGTCTCTTTATTTTGCATTTGTGATCAATGATGAATAGGGGTACATAAAATCAAATTACAAACCCAATTAAATCAACAAACTAAATCAAATCCAAAAAAAAACTTAGAATAATAGTTTGGTTTGGTTTGATTTGATTTGATTTGATATCGAAAAAGAATTTCGATTATGATTTGATTTTGATTAAAATAAGTCAAACTGAACTGAACCAACATGATATTACATATATATAATTTTAAAACTTATTTATCCATAAAATATTTATTATTACGTATAAATATTTCTAAACTTTGTTTTAGAATTTTTGTCTTTCAAGTTTGAATTTAAAATTTTGAAAGGCACAATAAGGTTTATAGAGTAATGCAAAAGTTTAGAAATAGCTAATATTTAGACAATAAATAATCTAATGCCAACAACGCATATAGTCAATTCAACACTAAGGATGACAATAATGTTGGATATCCATTTTTAGTCTTGAACAAATATGTAACTTAATTTTCTTTTTCCTATTTAATATTTAGTCATTTAATTAATACTTATTAGACTTATTTTAGTATGACCTAATACAATTAAATTATTATTATTTTTAGTATGAGTTATTAATATGCAATATTTATGTTATGCAATTTTACTATTTTTTTCATCTCATTTCATATTTTATATTATTTTTCTAACACCTCAAATAGTTATATCTTACTGGGAATAAATAAATATTTGAACCATAAGTTAATTATATATTCGTACGGACTTATGCAAAAAACACCCAAAAAATGTGAGAAACATGAGAAAAACCAAAAAATCCATAGAAATGTGAGGTTAAAAAATCAGCCTTTTATTGGTTTGATTTGATTTATAAATTTAAAAATCCTACCTATATAGTTTGGTTTGATATTTAAAAATCTAAACCAACCATGTTTATGGATTTTGAACGGTTCAAACTGTTCCCCCTGTAGGATCTTGAACTTTAATAGCAGTGGACAACTATTTGGTTATGTCAGCATTAATCAGCATTCTAGAAAAGGAAATTTGATTTTGTTTAGATGTACACTCGGTAGCGAACACCGGGTTCCCCACTAAGCTAACAATTCTGTTCAATGAATCCACTTCCCAAAACGACATGGCTAAATTATAAAATTTGACCAAAAGTGGAATAATAGTTGGAAATTCAGTGCTGAAGTCAAAATCCTGAGTCCATGGCTTCAAAATGAGAGATTTATTCCTGATGTTGTAAGGACCATTATAGTAGACTTCCTTCGTGCTACCTCCGTTCGACTTTAGCTGTCACTTTTTCCTTAATTAGATGTTCAATTTTAGTTTTTATTTTTGATGTATCATGAAAAGAAAAAAAAAGTTTCATGTTTTACCCTCAGCATTAATTGCTTATATCTTAAATCACTTTTTTTCGAACTAATACTAAACACAATTAATAAGGACAATGAGATAAAGTGTTTATGTCAATTATTTTTTTCTTCATGGGCGTATCGTGCCAACTAAACTTAAATGGAGGGAGTATCTTGTTCAGATTGGAATTTGATCACAAAATATCGCTCTTGATGCATGAAGAGAGCAAGTTCAGCTACATCATTTCTGGAATAGGCTGGTACATGGGACTTCTGAAGTATCATCATTATCCTTCTTAAGGTCAGATTGTGCTTGTCCGACTCTTTCTTCCCTAATTTTTGTATGCACGATTTCATTAGTTTCTGCAACAACTGATAAATTTGAAGCATTAGCCATCGATAAATTTGACATTGGTGAACATAAATCGTAGCCTTAATTGTGCATCTGGAGTCCTAGTTGTCCCAATTAAAAGTACAAGAGGGGCGGTGAATTGTAAGCCTGTTAAAAAGTTCTTAAACTGTTAATCATCTACTCTCTGGATCCAGTCATGGGACAGGCTGCACACAATTGTTAGTCTTTTGATTGAAGTAGTTGTAAGCCACAATAAATGTTATGAGTGCAGAATATAATATGAGCACATAAAATATTTTTTTTCACACTCGTTTAAAGAATTCTTAGTTAGATCAAAGACTATAACTCATGAAACTTGTGAATAATTATCAATAGAAGAAATACATACCTCTTGCCTTCAATATTATCAATATGACCATATAACGAGATTAAGAAGGCCTTGAGTAATATGATATTCTTTACCTTGAATGAGATGTAAGTGTTCTTACCAAAAGAGAAAATATGACACATGATTCGTTCAAGACAATGCTTAAACCCACATATATGTGAATCAAATATGTATGATATCAATAAACATTGCATGCTTACATGTCCTAAAATTTGTTACATAATATAGATTAAGAGGTGAAATAAACTTATCCAGTTATACAACTTTTCTTAATTAGTAAAACATAGCAGTGTTGCTGTCACGCCCCGATTTAGCGGAACCTAATGGCACCAACTATCCCACCAGTAGGAGAATCAACCCTATAATCCGTAGCCGAAGCGGAAGACTACTATATCAAATGCGAAAAACACAATTTAAAATAACTATGTATAAGTGAATAAAGCAGAAGAATAGAGTTAAAATAATATTCCCAAAACCCAGTATCAGTGTCATATGAACCGCAAAGTACAGAACAAGAAATCAAAGTATTTAATACAACTACATCTTCAAAATATATGGAGATCAAATAGAAATGCCAATGCCGAAGAGAAGTAGGTAAAGCCAGACGACAAGCTCACCCTAAATCTCTAGTAGAATGTAGTCTGCACGAATAACTATCTGTGATCACGGTCAGGCACCTGTACATGGATCTGCACAGGTGCAAGTGTAGTATGAGTACAAGCTGCCGAAGCAACCCATATCCAGTAGGCTTCGAGGGGCCACTAGGCACACAACAATAATAAAAGCAGTAAATAATGGAAGACGATAAAGGAGTCACAGAAGCAAATAGCATAACAGGAAAAGCTAGCTACTCAAATAAGAATTACATATCAAGTTGACATGTATCGCTAGCTAATCACATAACAGGATCTTGGGTAATGAAGAAAAACGTGCTCAGAATCCTCGCAACATTATATATGAATAATAATACAATAAATCAGGAGTCAAAAGAAGACAGGAGGAGAACATAGATGGTATATCGATAACTTCAAGTATAAAGGGGAAACTGATAAGGGAGTACCACACACAATAACCCATATAAGCAGCATGCCTCAGAAATACACAACCTTAACTACACAATAAAGCAATAATTTAATAAATAAGCTAAACACAGAAGTCACACTCACCATAGTATTTACATCTCAGTCAGGGTACACTGAAGAAAATAAGTGCAGAAAAGTAAATACAAACACATGAAGTAACCAATCCTGTGTATGCTTATCCTCCGGTACCCGTAGGTCCAGCAGGCAGAACCCATGGAAGGCTAACTTAAATATTCGCGGTATATCTTTCCTCCGTCCTATACCCCCCGTCTCCGTGTCATCGTAGCCTATAGGCGAGGTCCATAAAGGTATGTCACCACTTATGATCTCTAACATAATCATAACCTCATATCCCGAATCTCAAAGCCTTAAAGGTTTTAAAATTCTGGCATCTCGTGACTAATATCAATAGTCCAATCAAGTCGTACTCGGCAAGTCAGGGCGTATAATGCCTCGATATATTATATCACCAATATCTTTAAGGGAAACTGTATTATCAATGTCTAATGTGATAAGTGTCAAAAAGTTGTACTCACTATCGTACAACAACAATCTCAAATGCCAGTGGCAGTACTCACTGTCAAACGAAGTCGGTCTCAAGTCTCAGCAATTATTAGTCAAATGATAATTTCTCAATGCCAGGACGTAAAGCCTAGACTAAAACCAATGAACATAATATTAGCGGGTGCTAGATACAACGCCGAGTCTAAAATAGTAGAAATATTATTACTTATATTATTATTAGAATATTATCATCTATTGATTTATTTCATTATCCGTCTTTATTACTAAAATCAACCTCTAGCCATCATGGCTCAATACTCAAGTGGTGATACTAACCCAGCCCCAATGCACTCTCATCAGAGTCATAGGCCCAACCTCTTGTGTCATGAAGGCACAACATATCAAAAGTATATATCAACATATGATCATGTAATAATAATTTTCTATGCTCTGCACAGGTATCACTAAACAACTCCTAAGTCATTGGCACCATATATATATCAAATGCCAAAATATAAACCAACCTAGAAACGGATGAAAGAATAGTACGGGATCACTATATCCATCTGGCTACCCAACCCATGGGTTTTATTTAGTACAATTATTAGAGGTATAAGCTCAGAGGTAGGCCTACGGAGCCTACCTATCGTCCGATGATAACGCGCTGTAAATTCACAAATCTTACTTCGAATGATGTCAAACGATCTCCAAATGATCTAAAACTTATGTCAAAGTATTTTATATGTTAAAAGGAGCCTAACTGTACACTTATGCTAAGTTCCAAACTGGGCCTAAAATCGAGCCTAAATCAGGCCTACGGGGCTTGCTCGCCGGAACTAAAAATAAACTTCATCACGGGATTTCCAACATTAACAGGAACCCGTGATCCAAATTTGAGCACAATTTGAGTGCGGGAAGCTCTCCAAAATAACTCAGACATATTTGACTATAACGGGGTCAACGATGCGATTTTTATGGATTAAACATTGGAATTTCGATGTATTAATGATACTAGAAGAAAATATACTAGGGAAATGAAGAATTACATAATAATATACGGATAATGGCATGATTTTATCAACTTCATCAATTGGGGCCATTAATGGAGGAAACCAAAAAAATTAAGAATTAAAAATAAAGAACTTACCAAAAACGCGAAGGAATCGAAGAGCAACGATGAGAGGATTTTTCTCAGCCTTAGAATGGTATTTGGGAGAAGAAATTTTACCACAAACACCTCAAAAATGTAACGAAAAGTCTGATAAACGAACTAACACCTCCCCAAGCCTAAACTTACCATTTCGGAGCTGAGGAGTGTTAAAATTCCAATCCGACACCCCGAACACAAAAATATCATCCAAAATTCACTTTAGGCCTTAAACTTAACTAAAATCCATAAATTGACATAAATTATTAACAAAAACTCCAAAATACAACTTATGGTCAATCTTGTCTTTGTTTGGCATTCCGGAGCTAACGGAACTATTAAAATTTAATTCCAAACCGTCTTGAAGAAAAGTTGACTTTGGTTAATGAGCAATTAGTTTTAGGCTCTAAAACATGTAACTTGAGATATTTCTCAACCGAGTCACTTGGGATCCGAACTACCGGTCTCAGCAAGTCATAAATGACTTGGGGCAACTACTGAAATGCTCTAGAATGAAAAATATCACGTATTTATCATAAATAACCATGAGCGTTATTACACCATGGGTGAAACATCATTAGAGTTGTAATTTACATATGGTTGTTGGATCTATTGTAGTATATGAACATAATATCTATGTAATAAATGAACTTTAGTGGTTGCAAATACCAGAACACGCATAGGTTTAATTAGTACTAACCTTGTGGTTAAAACTGGTAGTTGAGATTACGCTAAGAAATTCGAGGCATTAACCCTCGTCTAATGGTTGTTGTTGTAGCAAAGTAATTGTCTTGAGTTTCCACAATAAGGACAACGCACTCCTTCAGAGCCCTAAATCGGTGTAAAAGAGATTTATCTAGGATTAACAGTTGAAAAACACTTAGATAAATTGTTTCAGCCTTATATGTAACTCTACGTTTGGATAACATTACATAATCGTACAAGAATCCAAAGGTTTGTTGAGCCCTAGTGAACACAAACCTAGATTAACAAAACACTTGAATTATTCCATAATCACAAGCAATAGCAACGAATAATTTCATATACATAACCCCCTTTTACTTTATGTTTATTGCTATAAAGAAACACTAACTGATTAGCTACTGCTACTAGATGTACATTCAATATCATATTTCCTGTGGGATCGACACAACCTAGTTGGATTCTATGTTTGATCAAAGATCGCTTATACTTCAGTGGGAGGTGTAATTTGAGCTTTATCAGATCACATAAAGGGTATGTTGTAGGCACTTTGGGAGCTTTGGATAGCACTTTTGGACAGCAGAATGAAAGTTTTCAGGGTCATTGTATGGATGGCACTGAAAATGCGATTGCACAATTTTCTTAATTTTCTATTCTTTTGGTAAAATGGTCATAACGTTTTATTATGACTTCTTAGTGACGAGCAATTTATTGCGTTAGTAATTAGAATTTTAGTTTAATAGGTTATGGGTTACATAACTCTTTATACCTAATATATATACTCGTTTAAAATTGACTCTAGTAAAAAATATAAGAAAACTTAACTTTTAAAGTTGTAAAAAAATTATAGGTTAGCAGATATTGTACTGCTATATTATGGTCCATATATTCTGTTTACTTATTAGTGCTTGTTTAGTCTTACCACTCGAACTTAGTGGAACTACAGTTCCTAGCTGGATAGATATTATTAATATTTTAAATTAGTTAATTCAAAATTTGATTATTTTGCAGTTGCAAAATGATGATGTTTGAGTTGTGAGTTCATATTATGTAGGACTTCTATTCTAGATGTAGAATCTCTGTTATACTTATTATCTAGTACCAATATTCTTTTGTGAAAGTTACCACTTTTTCAAGAGTTGAACGAGATATTCAGTTCTAACATTCTAGTGAGGTAAAATTTTTTGCTCTCCTCTATAATTTTAATCTTAAGTTACTGGTAAGGGTTTATGACTAAC
>JBDJHY010520061.1:0-13523 GCA_039654485.1 Withania somnifera
AATAGAAGTCGATCTTGGCCAATCACGTACCGCCTGAATCTTTGCTGGATCAACTTTAATCCTAGCCTTGGACACTACATGCCCAAAAAACGCAACGGATTCTAACAAAAACTCACACTTTGAGAACTTAGCATACAACTAATGTTCTCTCATTATTTGGAGAGTCAATCTCAACAGCTGCTCATGATCAGACTTACTCCATGATTACACCAAGATGTCATCGATAAACACAATTATGAATGAGTTGAAGTAGGACTTAAGCACCCTATGCATCAAATCCATAAAGGTTGTTGGAGCATTGGTCAGTCCAAAACACATAACCAAAAACTCATAATGACCATAACAGGTCCTGAAAGCTTTCTTAGGGATATCCTCTATCCCAATACATAACTGATTGTAACCAGACCTAAAATCAATCTTAACGAACACTATTGCTCCCTGAAGCTAAAAAAACAAGTAATAATTCTCAGCATAGAATATTTTTTGTTCATAGTAACTTTATTCAGCAATCGATAATCAACACACATTCTTATCATACCATCTTTCTTCTTTACAAAGAGAACTGGTGCACCCTAGCAAAACCTTTCTATAATAAATCCTAAAGCTGAACCTTCAGCTCCCTCAACTCAGTAGGAGCCATACGATATGGAGTAATGGAAATAGGCTTAGTGCCTAGCTCTAAGTCAATGGAAAAATCAATATCCAGCTCTGGTGGTAGGCTTGGTAAGTCAGTCGAAAATACATCAAGGAACTCTGATATAATAGAGACTTTATAAGGAGTAGGAGTGTTAGCCTGAATCTCACAAACATAGGCTAAGTATGCCAAACACCCTCTCCCTACAAGTCTCCTAGCCTGAAAGGCATGGAATAAAGCATATCGGTGCACGACTACTAGAACCCTGCTACATAACCAGAGATGAATCTGGTACCGCTAAGGTGTTAGTCTTGGCATAACAAACCAAAACCACACATTGTGGAGACAACAAATCTATACTAAGAATAACATCAAAGTCTACCATGTCTAGTAACATCAAGTCAGCCCATGTGTGTAACCCGCCAACAGAATTCAAACAAGATCAGATCACCCAATCTACTACTAAAGAATCCTCTATCGGGTTAGAAACATGCATAGACATAGACATCATATCACTGGGCAACCCCAAACTAGGTGTAAGATAAGATGACATAGATGAACAAGTAGACCTAGATTCAAATAATGCCGAAGCAGGAATAAAACAGACTGAAACCAAACTATAATCACAACATCTAAGGTCACCACCTCAAGTTGAGTAAGAACTGTATATAAGTGCTAATCACTTCCTTGGCGAACACTACCACAACCACCAACCTTACCACGCTGGCCACCACCTCTATGACCACCCTGTGCCCCACCTCTAACTAACGGAGGCACTGCTCTTGTGCAACTATTGGAGTAGGCTGAATAGCTTCCTTCTAAGGACAAAATCTAGCATAATGTCCTACTAGGACACACTTTAAACATGGCCCAGATGTCCCAATATGTCCTCCATTACCAGAAACCATATGTCCAAGATGCTGCAATGAACCTGCCCATTTGGAAAACTGTGCAAGCGACAAAGATGAAACCTAGAGTGATTCCTACACCAGCCTATTAGGATGGCCTTACAACTGATGAAACTACACACGGCCCCCATAACGAGACCCACAATAACCTCCCTAGATCTTTGGCCTCTTTTTATTGTGCTACGCAACTCCCGATAGAGAGCCTCCATAGAGTTTCCATGATCAACTACGACTTGGAATGGATGACCATCATAAACCAATAGTTACACCGCCTCGTGGAGCCTATCCCTTAACCAATAAGCAAACCTACCGAGTCTCTCCACCTCAGTCGTCATGAACTCAACCCTATATACCAAAATCTAGTGGAATCTAGCCTCATATTCAATGACTGACATTGAGCCCTACTCTAACTTCTAAAAATCTTCCCTCAGGCACTCTCTCTCGGCCCTAAAAATAAGTTACTTCATAAATACCTCATAGAATTCAGCCCGAGTTGACTGTGATGAATCGGCAGGTCTACAAACCAAGAATGCCTGCCACTACTACTTTGACGTACCATGCCTCTAATAAGTGGTGAAGGCTATGCCATGGGTTTGTAACTGTCCAATGTTGGTTAACCTCTCTTCGCACTAAAGAATAAATTCATGGGCATCCTCCCCTGGTGCTCCAGTGAATCTGGGGGGATCTAATTTCAAAAATCGAGTTAGGAGCTTCTACTCGGTATCTGACATGGATGAATGTTGTTGAACAATAGGAGAAATGGTAGGTACTTGAAATACCTAAATAGGTGCAGAAGTCACTACCGGTATAACCGGTGGCACGGTCTGCATTGTAGGCTCAGATACCAAAACAATTGGTTATGTCCTACCTAGAGACAGTGTTCAACAGGTGTGGGAATAGGTGCTGCTACCTATACTGCAGCTGGTACTGTAATAGATGTTGTAGGAACTGGTGGAACCTCTACAGTATGAGATGAAGGAGGCACCTTTACTAATGTTCCCACTATCTTCTTAGCTGTGGTTTAACATGTACACAGCATCTGCCTAAGAGTGATGAGAATGAGTGAAAATTTCAAGAAACCTTCAATGATATACGTATGATATAGGATACAAAAGAAAGTGTAAATTTCCTAAATTCACTATAGCCTCTCGAAGATAAGAAATGAACCTAGGCTCTACTAGACATTGGTTCTGTACACGGACACCAATGAACCTAGGCTTTGATACCAATTTGTCACGATTCGATTTTGCGGATCATGATGGCACCTTCTATATCCCTAGTAGGAGAACCAAAACACATAGTCCGTAGATGAAGCAGAGAACTATTATATCATCTGTGAAAGTATGTCAAAAATCAAAGATAATACTATGCGGAAGTCTTAATGAGTAACATAATCTACCCAAAATTCAGTATCAGTGTCAAACGAACCTCTAAGTGCAGAAAGGATAAAACTTAAGTAAGTTTAGTGCAACTATGTCTTCGAAGTACAATGGAGATCAAATAAAACATAGTCTGAAGAGAAGCAGGAACAAGCTGGATGCCAATCTCACCCTGAATCTCTGATGTGAATAAGATCCGAACGAACAGATGCCTATATATCATGAACGGGAACCTGTACTCGAATCTGCACATGTGCAAGTGTTGTATGAGTACAAGTCATCGAAGCAACCCGTACTCAGTAGGCTTTAAGGGCCCACTAAGCACATGAAAATAATAAAAGCATTAAATAACGGAGTACGGGAAAAAGGTTCACAGAAGTAAATAGTACAATATGGAAACCAGCAAATCAAATACGAATCAAGTGTCACATAGACAAATATTGCTAGCTAATTACATAATAGGGTCTCAGGCAATGGAAGAAAACGTTCCCGGCATCCTTGCAATAACATATGTGAAATATAACACAATAAATGAAAATCAAAGAAGATAGGAGTAGAACATGAACGGTAAACCGGTAACCTCAAGTGAAAGGATAAATAACTGAATAAGAATGTAAGGCAAAAATCCCACATAACATGGAAGAACAAGTAACCAATAAGGACAATTAAGGAGTAATACAAATAGTAAGGTAAAGAAATTAAACGCTGACAAGTCCCTCATAAGGAAACGCAGCGTACACAAAAACATGCTCGCCTATAGATCCCCCAACCCAATCTATGAGCACACTGAAGAAAACAAGTGCAGAAAAGTAAACATACACATGAGCGTCATCAAAACCTCAAATCCCAATTTTTGAACCCTAATAAATCACAACTGGACCTTGTGCCCCAAATCAATAATATCTATTGACATCTTGTGCCTTATATCAATATTATCCCATCGGTATGTTGTGCCTCAAATCAATAATATTTGTTGGCATCTTGTGCCTCAAATCAATAATATCTGCTAGCACCTTATGCCTCAAATTAATAATATCCGCTAGCCATTCTTTGCAGGTCAACGCATACAACGCTGGTATATCATTGGGTATCACAACTTATCCTCAATAAATCAGTACCATATTTTCAATAATCAGTAGTACCACATGTGTCAAAAAGCTATACTCGCTTTCGTATGGTGATGGACTGAAGTCCTAGTACTGTACTCATGGCCGAACTGAGTCATTGTCAAGTCCTAGCATTTATTGGTAAAAAGATACTTTTCCCGATGCCAAGAGGTAAATCATGGACTAAAATAAATAAAAACAGTATTACCGGGTTATCGATATGATGTGGAGGCTAAAACAGTAAAAGATCACTAGTTATATTACTATTAAAGTGTTCTCATTTATTTTTTCTTGCCGCTATTAACTTTATCATCAAATCATTCGCTAGCCATCATGACTCATAAATAAGGTGGTGATACTACGCAACCCTAATGCACTCTCATCGGAGCCATAGGCCTAACTCTCGCTTCATGAATGCCAATATATATATATATATATATCACATATAATCATGAAATATCCACATCCTATGCCCTGTACAGGTATCTCTAATTAAATGCTAAGTTTTTGACCCCATATCACTTGGGTGCCAAAATATAAATATCAACATGAATTGGACGAAACAATGGTACAGGGGTATTATACAACCTAGCTACCAACCCAATGGATGTTGTTTAGTATAGTTATTAAATATATAAGACCAGAGATAGGAGACTACCTATCGTCCTATGACAAAGCACTGCAATCTCACGAATAGTACTTCTAATAAATCAAATGATCTCTAAATGATCTAAAACTTGCATTAATGAGTTCTGTATATTAATCGGTCTAACGGTATATTTTATGCTAAGTTTCGGACATGGCCTAAAATTGGGCTTAAAACGGGCTTGTAGATCCCAACGTCATTAGGAACCTATTCTCTAAAATTGAGCATAATTCGAGTACAGGGAGGGTTTGAAATCAACCCGGATAGATTTGACCCTAAAGGGGTCAAAGATTCAACCTTTATGGATTTAACATTGGAATTCTGGTGTATGATTGATACTAGAATCAATCCGTATTCAAATATCGAAGAATTAATCAAAAATAAATGGATAATGGGATGGTTTCATTAATTTCAACCGTTGGTGCCATTAATGTGAAAACTAATGATTTGAAGAATTTCAAGACATAATTCAAAGGAGAGACTTACCAAATTGCGTAGAAATCAAAGAAAACAAGTGGGAACGCTCTCAGCCTTGGGATGACATTTGGGAGAAGATTTTTGCTTAAAAATAGGTTGGAACAAAGTGGGGTTGCTGAAACAATAACTTGGGGTCGTGCAGTGATTTAAATGTTGTTTTCCAGGAAAGATATAGGGGATGATGACATGATCCCTATCGTTATAGAGCCTCTATCACATTATGATCCCTATCATAATTTAATTCCAGGTGAAACAGTACCCCATCATGATAAGCATCACAATGTGATGCTTATCGCAATTGCCTAGCTGTTGTTTCTGTATCAGGTTTTTTAAAAATTTCAATCGGTGTTTCAAAATTGAAACGTAGTCAAATTTTTGAAAATCATATATGAATTCTTAGTGGAAAACATATTCTGACCTCAACAGAATTGATGAAATTCACATTGGAGGTCTTTTGAGTAGAATGACCTTGATCCAAGCTTTAACAAAAATTACAAAATTTTCCAACTTTCCTTAAAACAACTCAAATTAAGTACAAACACCAAGGGAAGCTACCCAGGGTCAAACTAGCCCAAATTCACCATTGCAGAGCTGATGGAAGTTTTATATTTCTGATCTGACACTACAAACTTTAATTCACCGCCAAGCTCCACTTTTGGCCTTAAGCTTAACTAAAAACCACAAATTAGAATAAATTGCAAACAAAACTCCAAAACACAAACCTATGGTCAATATTGTCTTTTTTTGGCACTACATAGCTTTAACAGAACTATCAGAATTTAATTCCGAGATTGTCTTGAAGGAAAGTTGACATTGGTCAATGAGTACTTTGTTTTAGGATTTAAAATAGGAAATTTGAGACATTTCTCAACAGAGTCTCCAGGGATCCAAACTATTGGTCCCAGAAAGTCATAAATAACTTATGGAAACTACAAAAATGCTTTAGAATACAAAACATCGTGTATTTATCATAAATGACCATGAGGGTCATTACAAGTACCTACATAACTTCAAAGAAAACACTAAAGATGCCAGCTCATGATCACGAGTGGGATAGTTCTTCTCATAAAACATAAGCTATCTAGAAGCATAAGCTACTAGATTACCATGTTGTATCATAACACAACCTCAAACAACCCGAGAAGCATCAAAATACACAAAAAAATTGCTCAAAACACTCGAGCAAAGTCAAAATTGGAGTTGTAGTCAACCTCATTTTCAAGTCCTGAAAACTCTTCTCACATGCATCTAACAACTCAAACATCATCTTTTTCTATGTCGAACAAATAAAAAGAGCGTTGTGGAAGAAAACCCTATACAAATCCATGGTAGCACCTAGTTATGTCTAAAAACTACAAATATCTAATGGAGAGGTCGGTCTAGGAAAATTCTTGACAAAATCAAATCTTTTGAAAATCCACTCAAATACCCTCTTTAGAAATGATATGACCAAAAAAGGCTATTGAATATATTCAAAACTCAAATTAATTGGATTTGGCATAAAGTTGATGAATCTGAAGAACTACTCGAAGATGGTTGCATGATCCTCTTTGCTTCTAGAGTAAACAAAATTATCATCAATGAGGAAAATAATGAACAGGTCTAAATATGGATTGAACACCCCTATTATTGAGATCCTTAAAAGATATAAGAGCATTAATCAAATCGAAAGACATGACCACGTATTCTAAGTGGAAATACAGGTTCTAAAAGAAGTCTTTAGAATATCCACCTCTCTGACTTTAAGATGATGAAAAGAAAAATGAAGATCAATTTTCAAGAAATGGCTAGAACCCTATAGCTTATCGAAAAAGTAATTAATTCTCAAAATAGGACACCTATTCTCGGTTTTGACTTTGCTAAGCTGAAGATAATCAATGCATATATGAAGGGAACGATCTTTCTTTGTCAACAATAAGATAGATTCAACCAGTGTAAGACACTACGGTGGATAAACTGCTTTTCTGGAATATCTTCTAGCTGCTCTTTCAACTCTCTAAGCTTAAATAGAGCCACCGTAAAAAAAATAATAGTAATAGTCTAAGTGCTCGAAATGAGGTATATACCAAAGTCTATCTCCCTATCAGGAGGGAATCCAAGTAAATTCTTAGGAAACACATTAATGAAACCTTTGGTAGTTGGAAATGACTGAATATCAGGAATCTCAGACTTAGAATCAATAACTCGTACTAATGGGTAAATACACAGATCAGAGATCATTTTTTTTCTTTAAGATATGAAATTAACCTATCCTCGAGAATACTAATACTGCCCTCTCATTGAAGAATAAGTTTATAAGGAATTTAGAATTTAACACCCTGGTCCTAAAATTAACCATAACATGACATAAATGTAGCCAATCCATGCCTAGAGTAACATCGAAGTCTACCATATCTAACTCATAAATATAAGATAGTGCAATCATACCTAGAACATATACAAGAAAACTACGATAAACTCTCCCATCTATAACAGCATCACCAATAGGTGTAGAAATGACAAAAGACTCCGATAGGATTTCAGAACTTACACTAAAGATTATATAAAAACATGCATGGATAAAAAAGAAAGGGTATCTATAGGGTATAATAATGAATATACGTTAATTCTATGAACTGCCAACATACCTGTTATAAACTCCATTCAATTCTTTTGATCCTGTCTAGAGCCCAAGTCATATAACCAATTTTGGCACTGATCACCACCGGTACTAAAAGAAGTGCCTTGCTGAGCTGGGTTTGCTTCTAGTTCTATTTTTGTACTAGTCTAAGCTCTACCATTCCCATCTTCTTTCCTAAATATGGGACAATTGATAATTTAATGGTTTGTCTTACCATGTCCAAAACACCCATTTAAAGGGTAAGCTCTAAGAGTGTGCTTTTCTAGAAACATTCAAAGAAGACATTCTACCCAAGCATAAAATGGCAAGAATGATTCTCACCATACCTATCACATACTAAATGAGTTCTCCCTCCTATCATGCTACCATATGAAGTTTTCTAAACTACTCTATTCTACTGAGTCGGACGTTGTCTGTAACCCTATGACAAAGGACTAAATAAAGGATGAGTTGGTCCCCTGGAAACCTGTTGCTACTTCTTGACTACACCACTAGAATTAGGATGATTAGAGTTAGTATAAAAAGACTTAGTCATCTTACTCTTATAAATGTCTCTACATTTTGCCTTATTTTTCCCAATCTACTCAAAATGGACCATCAACCTATCAATGTCCATATACTAATCAACATTGATTTTATTCCTACCAAATCAAATAAGGGGATACAATACCCATGAACATTCCCATTATGTTATGCATAAATTCAACCATCTATCGAGCATATCTCTAGAGCTTCGTGAACTTAATTCTATTCTAAGACACAAACATGGATCTCTTCTCTAAACTCAAAAATTCATGAAATCTCTCAAGACTCTTCTTATAGGAAATAATTTACCCATAAACACCTCATCAAACACACCCAAGAAGGAGAGGCTATGCCTACTCCTTTATTTTTCTTTCATAGACATTACTATGAACTAGCAACATCATTAAGCTGATATACACCCAAGTCAACCCTATCTACATCTATCGCCCTCTTTATCTCACAAATCAAATGAACCTTATCAATGAATTTCTCTAGATCCTCCCTAACTCTCTAACATTAAAACTCCTTAGGAATTAACCTAAAAAATCCCTTTCCTTTACTACTCCTGCATCAAGGGAACTTGGCTGAACTACTAAACATAGTCTCGTTGCTGGACCTGTGTAAGTAGTGTCTGAGTTAGAGGTGAATTGAATTCTAAAACTTTACTAATGTGACATATCTTGCTACTAAGGCTTTGGAAAAAGTGGATCCTGATTTTTCTAACCCCGACCCTCTAACCTAACAAGTTGTTGTCTATGTGGAGGCATGATTTGAAATACATAAAGCATGAATTATACTAGAAATCTTAGACTTAACCTGGAAAACATTAAATAGATTGATAAACAAAGAAAAACTTTTCCATATGCTCAGTAGCCTCTTATTATAAGTATGCTGCATTTCATACCCATAAAAAAAATCTACCTAAAACTGGATTTTAGACATCCTAGGACACTTGAATATAATTCTCTGATATCAAATTTGTGGGTTATGTTATTATCCACCAAATATATACTTCAGTTTGATGGGCATGTTATTGTCCACTAAAGATTTATAGTCTAACTAAGAGATAGGAACGGTGTCATGCCCCAGAGCCACCCCCTGGGTGGGATTACCTCCTTAGCCACTAAGTTACCCTAGCAGCCACAGATGGACCCTTGGCTTATCAAAGGTCCACTCAAAAACACTCAATGGAAGAAATATTATATAATCACATAAATAATAATGGATCTCACATCAGTCAATAGATAGTTAAATCAATAAAATGATAACCACACATCCAATACAAATACCCCATTAGTCTGAAGGCACTATAACAACTACTTGACTTTTATGACAAGATTTCTAGCTAGTCACCAAATAAAAAAATAAGGAATAATGCTAAAATTCTTGCTCTAGATAATACAAAAGAAATAAATCTCAATCTATGGGTCCCTGGACATAAAAGGACTCACCACCCTGGTAACTTCTAGGAATGCAAATCTAAGTCACCAACACTCGTTTAGACAATCGCTAGGATTTGCATGGTGTAACATACAACACATAAAGTATGTAGTCAGTATGTAAAATATACTAAATATATGGGTAAGGATAAATTAGTCTATATAAAGTAGTAAAAATTCTCATAGATGTGCAATGCATTAACAAGTAATGTACTCAAGTAATGTATAAATAGATAAGTTTTAACATATATTAGTCAAAGCTCAAACTTCAGACTATAAACTAATTTAGCGTAAAATCATGCAACTCCATTATTTTAATCAAGAAAATCAATGAACTTTAGTTAGAACTTTCTTTCAACACTTACCACCTTAAATTAATACTTGACTGACCTTGGGAGTTTATACAACTGACATGCCTCATACATGTAGCTATGAGACCTAACATATCCCTATATTAGGTGGGGTCCTAAACCTTGTCTATGTAAGGTCTACGAACTAACTCATAGTTGATACAGTAATCCATGAACTATAATGCCATATTGATCCATGAACTTTCAAATTTCATATTGGGCTATAAACTCCCTACATTTGGCAACGCAGGTTATGGAATAAGGAGTGTGTCACCTTTATCCTCTCAATCCTAATACTACTCCCAAACATGACTATGAACTAACCATTACACTCTGTCTTTCATAGCTAAAAAAGGGCTCCTAAACTCATGAACGTGTTGTAATGACCCTCGAGGTTATTTTTGTGTTTTCATAATTCTTCTGTATTTATAGCATCCATATACTTTCCCAAAATCATTGTGACTTGATGGGATGGATAGTTTGATTCCCTGATAATTTTATAACTTTTCTCTATTGTGTTATATCTTTCTTGGGCCTTACTCACCTTATACGATATCAAATTTCCTTTTTTATCAAATTTGTTGAGTCCATAATGTCGACAGGATAAAGATTTCATATATATAATATTAGAATCAAGCTTTATTTTAATCTCGGTCCTAAAATTGAAAAATTGAGGATACTTTGCTGGGAAAGATCGCGATCGCGTGGGTGGAGGCCACAATCGAAAAGGCCAGCCACATAACCTATCACGATCATGTGAGTAATAGTCATGATCACGACGCCGCCTGGCAGGCCTATATAAAGCTTTTTCTTCTCTTTCTTGGTCGTTTCCTCTAAATTTCCAAGTTTCTCCATGAGAGCTAAGTGAGTTGATGCTTAATTAAGGTTCCAAGTTGAGGTTTTAATCTGCACAAGTGTGTTGTAGTGATTCTATGTTTTGTTCTATAAGTAATTCTTTAGTTTCTCCATTTTAAAAAAGCTTTCCATATTACATAAACTTTCTGGGCATGTTTCTTCAGTTTTCGAGCATTAGTTTCAGCCATATTTTCTAACATACTATATATTAGTTGTGCTCTATGTATTGGTATAAATATTTTATTTTTCCAAGCTACTAGGGTTTACAGATCCATTTTTTATGTGTTTTGGTCTCTATTTATATAGAAATATAGGTCTTATTTTACTCCTCTTGACTTGTGGATCACATTTTCATAGATTTTTGCAATGCCATGATCAATCATGATTCTTATCTTCTTCCAATGTGACTTCTGAAGGTTTTATCGATAACAGGTAGGCTATATTTCAATTTCTTTAGACTAGGTATTAGTGTAGTATATGTATGGTAAACTGCAAGCTCAGGGCTGGGACTACCAGTTGGAGCCCCATTATATTTATTCTTACGGCCTATGTCCTACTTAGCTGGCTTGCATCTTAGTTATTTACCCTAGGGATATGTTGCCTTCCCTAGTGTTTGACCCTGACTCTAGAGCATAGTATGGTTGGGGAAGGAGTATGACCTTAGGTGCATATTATTATACGTTGACTCTTGAATATAGACTGGTTTGGATGGGATTATTCTCGTGGTTAGAGCTTCGATGCTATCCCCTAGTTTAGGCTTATGTCTTGAGAGCCAATCTTGGTATGATTATCCTTTTGTACTCTACTTGAGTTGTTAGGTATGATTATAATGGGTGTGGTACTTTGTCTATAGATAACTGGATACAACTTTTCTGGATAGCTAGAAGCCTTGTGTGATGATATTGTAACCTAGGTCGGTGTGATCCTAGGAATGAGTAGTATTTACTAAGTCATGATAGATCCATGTTTGCCCCTGTAAGTGTATGTACTTAACCCTTAGTGGGTGCCCTTCAGCTAGATGTTGCTTTCTATGTTCAATTACTCCTGACTTAGGGTCGTAGTTGGGCTAGGAGAGGGTTTACCTTATGACTAGGGCTTGGTAGCCTTCCTACGGGTTCTAATTAGAAGTCGTATACATTTTTATCCTATCAATTAATTTTGTATTGCGAGCATGCGTTAATAGTTTCAAAGATAGCTGGGTTTTCACAGAGAAGTAACTTGAAATTGATTTCTTATACATTATATGTATCCACGACTCTGGTAGCATTATAGAGTTGTTTTCTCACATTACGTTATCTATTTTCTAATTGGAACATTGATTTTTAGGTATTTCCTACATGGAGGCAGTTGGATTGCACTGCAATTCTAATTTTCCTAATTAGTTGGACTCGAGTTCTACTGAGAGATGATATATAGGTTGATCCCAAGTCTTGGCATATACACTCGAATAATTATACCACTAGTTGGCTTTTTATGAGGATTTTTGTACCTAGGATCAGATCCCATCTACGGACCCTCCGACTTGAATTTTTTCTATGCTTAGGATATGTTGCATGGATGGTGGAGGGGTATACTGGATTTGGAGGGGGAAAGTACATGGGAAGCTTCTGTGCATCCCTCCATTATGATATTACGAACCAAGGAAGGTGTGTATAGACACTATTGACTTTTCAGCACCCCTTTGAATTGTATACTACACACTTGGTTGCACTCTTTGGGGCTTACATAGGAAGCCTCATTGGAATATTATATTCTAGTGTGTTGGTTTTTAGCTTGGCTTTGTGGCTACTCTTCGGTGTTGTTGGTTACTTTACTAGCCTTAAGTCCTATGACATTCAATGGTTACATTCCCTATGTCCCTCTATCTCATATTTGTCCTTACTTGTGTTTGTCACATTTTATCTCTAGGTACAAGTAGGTTTGGTCATGACTTTCTTGTATGTCAGGTTCTATGTGATTATACCTTGGTGGTGAGTTCCCTTCACACTTAGTAGATGATACTACACACCTTTATAGATTACCCTCCATTGCACTTACTTTCTATTACTACAGTTACCCCTTTTCTGTTGTACATTATATGTTATTACTCTATTTGCTTTTAATCGCCCTTTACCTTGCTGCTTACATTTTCCCGATCGGACTATCATGCCTACTAGTAACCATTAATTTTTATACATATTCTACACTTTTTCATCTATTTGTGATTAAGATCATATTATGAGTTAACAAGTAGGACACTATCATGAGAGATAGCTAGTACTATTCAAGGAGATTTTAGGGAGTAATTGGTGTTTTTGGTGACCTGATTTACTTCCTTTATTAGAGATTTCGTAGTTTGATTTTGGATAACTATTTTTTTAGTTTTTCCCCATTGTGGGTTGTATTTTGTACTCTTTTATTTATAGATTCTCTACATCTATCATTCAAGGTTCTGGGAAGTTAATTTTAGTTATATATTTTCATGTTATGTTTTTGTTTCTTCTTTTCATCCCCTTTATCCTTTTCCTTTGGTTCTTTTATACTGGCCCATCACTTTACGTTATAAGACGGGGCTATACTTGTCTACAGGTTGGATATAGATACC
>JBDJHY010520169.1:0-17043 GCA_039654485.1 Withania somnifera
TTGAATAAATATAGAAATATCTCTATCTTCAATATTCAAAAAAGAAAGAAAGACTACACACTACAAATATTCAACACAAAGCAAGGGAAGAAGAAATTGGTACAAATACATCAATGGTTTCATCCAACTCTTCACCCCAAAGTGTAGTGGTGGGGTTTTCCTCTCTCTTGAGATATGAAAAAACCTAAGAATTTCTCTTGGCTGCCAAATATTTCCTAAAATGAAGGCTGATAGAGTATTTTAAGATTTTTAGAATGAAGATGAGTAAATTTACTAAACCGTTCTGGCTGGAGCCCGTATGCCGCACCTGCGGATATCAGGTCAGAGGTGCAACATCGCAGGGTAGACTAGAGATTCGTTGGGGCGATCCCGCTGAAGTGGGCATGAGTTCGCAGGAGTGATTAGGGAATTTTGGAAAGTGTCGCGTTGGCGAGGGTCAACTCGTAGGGGCGCTCCAGGGGTTCGTAGGTGCGAGCCCCTGGCAGTATACTACCATTTAGTCTCTTTTGCTCCTTTTTTGTTCCAATTCTTGGTCTTTTGCTTCCGTAGTGACTCTTTGTCACACCACACCTGCAAATCATCAATTTTCAATAATACATTGCAAAGTAGATCAAAAAAGACTTGGAAAGTGGTAATTTCACCACTTATCAACTAATAATATAGACATTATTGATGATTATTTTATTGTCTCTAATCATCACCCTATCTAGTGACAACAAAAATTGTCACACAATATGAAATATTTAAAATAACAAGGATTTAAAATTTATGGTTAGTATAATTTCATTATTTTCTAGAACAAAAGTTCTTGCCAAAACATAAAATGTTCTTATCATGATCCGAAAATCGAGCTGTGATGGCGTCTGCATCCCACCTATAGACAAGCCTAATCCCGGTCCAAAACAGGTAGCGATAAGCCAGTATCAAGTTCCAAAAAAAAAAGAGGGAAAAGAAAAAAAGAAAGAGGAGAAACAAAATACATAACAGAAAGTAAATCCCCAAGAATCTAGTGTTGTGGATGTCGAGCATTTATATATATAATAGTGAAAACTACAACCCACAACGGGGCAAAGATACAAAATAGCTATTGAGGCTCCAACTAGAAAAATTGTGAAGACCGAATGAAGAACGGTTAGCATGAACATTAACTGCTCACTGTATCTCTTGAAACAACACCAAACTAGGTTGCATGATCGCGTTCGGTCTGATGACTCGTGTTAAACCTGCATCACAAAAAGATTCAGAAGCGTAGCATCAACACCAAAGACAATGGATACCCAGTAGGCATCATAATACGACCGAGCTAAAGTACGAACAAGCAAGGTAAAGAATGATAATAAGCAAATTCGGTAATAGCATGTAATGGACAACTGAAGAGGGATAACTGCATTAATAGCTAGTAAGAGCGATGAAGGATCCTCTGTCAGTGTGTGTGCAACATCAACTCATACGTATGAAGAAAAGTCAACTATCAGGTTATAAAACACAGAATTAGCCATAAGAAAATCATGACCAAACACGACACAGACCTGGAGCTCCAACATAACCAACACAAGGAAGGACCAATAAGATAAAGAGGAAGACAAGGACTGTAACCACTACACGAAATAGTAACAAAGGCAGGAAAAGTAATCTAGAATAAGAAAGAGCTCCACAAACCCTAGCTAGCAACCAACAAATTAATACATAAGTAACACAATGGGATTTCCCCCGTAAGCCCGAGGAGTGCAACCAAGAGCATAGAGATCCAATACAAAGGGTTGCTGAAAAGTAAATAGTGCTCGTGCACGCATTCTTATGTACAAAGACTCTGCCAAGAGTGAACCCACGTAAGATGTTCCATATACGTACCCCTCTTTCTCTAGTAAATTTCTCTCCTGGGATGCAACTCATACCTAGTATCAATATCTCAAGTATAGCCACCCATGGTTAGAGGGTTAGTGAAGGGATCTAATCCTATGTACAAAATCCTTGTAATAAACTAATTAGTGGCATAGTTACTAGGGAAAAAATTCCAAAACTTGGGCTCAACCAGTATATCATATCTCAATGGAATACTCAGTCCTAACAAATAGGTGAATCAGAACTTCATTAAAAATCCAACTGCTGCTATGTAGGGAATACCAAGAAATTAAGTTGCTAATGAGAAAATAGATCAGGTAGTGTGAGGAATAGCTCCACACTACTACCAAAGTCATGGATACATATAATGTATAAGAAATCAGTTTCCAGTTATTACTCTGGTAAAAACAAGTTACCTTTTAAAATCATTAATGCATGCTAGCAACATAGAATAAATCAATATGCTAAACTGGTCTACGTCTGTAAACTGGAATCTATAGAATGGATGCCAAGCCCTAGTAACAAAGTAAACCCACTCCTAGCCCAACTACGGTCCCGGACCACAAGTAATCACACCATAGATTCCACAACTTCCTAGAGGATGCTTATTAAGGGCTAAGTCATACCCATACATGGGAAAACATGGAGCTAGCACAACTCAAGAAAATAAAAGTCATTCCAGGCTCACGTTAGGCTAGGGTACAATATCATCACACAGTGCTACTAACTATTCAGTAAAACCATATCCGACTATTTATAAAAAGGTGACTGCCCATAGATTAATCATACGCAACACCATATGTAGAACACAGAACAATCACCTACCTAGATCGGCTCTAAAGAAACCTTTATAAACTAGGGGATAGCTAATAAGCTCTAAACACTAGTATAATTCCCTCCCAACCCTCAACTACGTTCCAGAGCTAGCGTGAAACACACATGAAAGGTTATACTCCTCCCCCAACCTTAACACATTCAAGAGATGACATCAAACACGTAGGTAGGGCAACATCACCCCAGGGTAAGTAATTAAGTTGCAAATTAGCTAAGTAGGACATAGGACAAATGAATAAACATAACAGGGCTGCAACTAGTAATCCAATCCCTGAGTCAGAACTTTACCATACATATACCACACTAATACAAAGTCTAAAGAAAGTAGATCGTAGCCTACCTACCACCGGTAAAAACCTCGAAAGTCGCACTGGAGGAAGATGAGAATTACGAACGAGATTGGCTCCACATGAATCTAGAAAAAACGTAATCCATGAGTCAAGAAGAGTAAAACAAGACCCATATTTCTATATAAATAGTGGGGTAGGAATCCAATAAAAATGTGTCTGTGAGCCTACATAGATCAGAAAAAATAAAATATTTATACCACCATGTAGAGCACAACTCATACGTCGTGTGGTATAAAATAAGGCATAAACTAATGATAGAAAATAAAGAAACAAGACCAAAAAGTTTCTACAATATATAAAACCTTACAACAAATGAGAAAATAAAGAATTACCCAGTAAAAACAAGCGAGAATCGCCAGAGCATAATTCCACAGATCAAAACTAGGATTTGGATTCTTAAAACTACTAATTTTATCTTTGGTTTCAAGATATTTAGGAGAAACTTTGTGAAAATTCATCAAAAAATAAAAGAAAGAATTATATATAGGTTTGATAGGTCGGTCAAACGATTGTGGAGAAGGCCACGCGATCACGACCCTTTGCCTTCTTACTTACCATGATCGCGGCCCTCAGCCCCGTGACTGCGATGTACATTGGGCCTGCCTTATGCGTTCGAGACCAAGGCTAGGCGATTATGGCCGTTTGGCACCCAACTAACCTCGATATGAATAATTGATGCTTGGAATAAAAAGGGAGTTGAATTTCGACAATCCATATGTGAAATCTTCATGTAATAGATTTTACAGACTCAACAGAATTGACAAAAAGGCGATTCAAGGTCGTATAAGATGAGTAAGGCCTTAAGAATCCATATATATAAAGGAATTGATCTATAACACTTCCAGGATCCCGAACTATTGGTCCCAATAAGTCATAAATGACTTGGGGAAGCTATCAAGACACTCTAAACATAGAGGGAATTGCAAAATTCACAAAAATAGCCTCAAAGAACATTACAATATCCACCACTAAAAAAAATCTCATCTGTGAAAGTTAAAAAGAACGTCGCCTCTGAATCTGAAATAAATAAGAATACAAGATCCACGACTCTTTTCACCTCCCAATGGACTACTTGACTGGAGAATGTGCCCAACGAACTCTCATAATAGAAATATCTTTAGATCTGAGTTGGATCACTCCTTTATCAATAATAGCCTAAGCTGTTTGACATACACTCTCTGATTGTCTAATCGACTGTATCATAATGAACTATACGAGAGAGGATCGGTATATAACAATAAGGCATGGAGATATGGATGAAACAGGGTGTACCTTTACTAACTCAGAAGGTAGGGACAATCTTAGGCAACCGCCCCCCCTAATATGCTCTATGATCTTATATGGCCCCACATAAGCCTTCAATAATCAATTCCTCAGTACTATACTCAAGAACCAAGTATATAATCTGTGTAAATCCATTATCGACTCTGAAATCTAACTCGAATGAGTTTGAATCTCTCTATAGCTTATTGAATCAAATCCTAAGTCTGAGATCAAATCTGGCACAACTATACTATACCAACCAATTAGCTATTTGCAACGCCTATAGTATCAACTCTCGAATGGTGACCTTTGACAGTCGAATAACAACTATCAACATATGAAATTTTACCAAGGACAAATTTCAACCTCAACAGCTACTAAAATTGAGGACACAAGCTCGGAATATATTCGAAGGTACCTAAATAATCCGCTCAGACTGGCTGTCAGTCTGTGGATGGAAAATCTGTACTGTCCCGTCCTTAACAAATCAAGAAGTGAACCAGGTGCCACTATCTGAATTAATAGAAATTGGTTCTCATGTAAGAAAAATACCTCTTAAACATAAAAATAGCAAAGACTCTTTGCACATCTCCTCCATGCCTACGTGTATAGAATATCTGGTACAACAGCCTCACAAAGAATAATATGAGTCAATAACTGACTCTGGAACTATAAGAAGCAATGCCTATCCATAACATACCATCAGAATCTAATGAAACCCCACAGGATAGATCCATAGACTATGAGATCCTTGGGTAAACTCAAGAACTCATAGGTAACCGATGGGAACCGACTAACAAATAATGACAGGAAGCACAAATGGTAGTTGTCCTTACCTGCAAAACCAATCTCAACCTAGAGACTGAAATCAGAATAACTATCTAAACCTAGATCATCAATATCAACCCACCAGCCTGAAATCAACCAGGAATCAACCCAAAAAAATATCTGAAACGCAAGAAAATGATTGCCCTGAGGTACTCTCATTCTACTCATAATTAACAATAACCGCAGGTCACGACTGTAACTCAACTATCATCGTCTTATATCAAATTGTGTAACAGACTATGACATTTTGCAACTCAAAAGCCAAATTTTCTACACCAGTGGTCATCACAAACTGAAAAATAGGAATGAGTTTCAACTACACATAACTTGCTGAAGATAAGTACTCATAACTCCGAACTTGAGAGCTTCCTAACTTCCATATAAGGAAACAATCACCAAACTAAAACACAACCCAGTGTAAACCAATAACTAGTTTGAAAAAAAGAAGTTCTAGCAGAAACGTAATCAGTATCCACTTACAAGGACCAAGCCTGCACGACCACATCAGGCAACTAAGACTAATAACGTAGCACATAAACTAACGGATAAAATCCTCAGGAGTACCACAACCTCAATCCGCCATTAAAGGAGCACTATTGCTTACCATATTGTTATATGCCTTCGAGCCTAAATACTAACCACTAGAAAGAACGATCGAGGAATTCCAATAGTCAATAGAAAAAATACCAATTAAACCTTACAAGGGCGAAGGATAAATATAGCTCTTTGGAAACCAATCCAGAACTAAACGAAATCGAACAAAAGAAGTGACCCATTTAGTCACAAGAGTTACCTACTCTGGTTCTCTAGAACTAACCAACGGAAGACACGGATAACATGATAACAACCTAGAGCTACCAAACAACTAGTGGTTGAAAGAGTGCCACAATAGGATAATCGAACAGAAGAAGCGACCCATTTAATCACAAGAGTTACCTACTGTTGTTCTCTAGAACTAACCAACGGAAGACACGGATAACATGATAACAACCTAGAGCTACCAAACAGCTAGTGGTTGAAAGAGTGCCACAATAGGATAATTGAACAGAAGAAGCGACCCATTTAATCACAAGAGTTACCTACTCTTATTCTATAGAACCAACTAACAGAAGACATGGATAACATGGTAATAGCCTAGAGCTACCAAACTTCTCGTGGTTGAAAGAGTACCACAATAGGATAACATGGCATTTGCTCGCAATAATAAAGATGTATCGAACAAGCAATGCTAAGAAGAACCCCTAAAGGACTAATTTCCTGACCTAAACGTGAAACAAATGTCAATCAACAAGGGCTAAAGGACACCTATCACCCTGTCGAGGTACACCAGTCATGGATAAGGTATAATTATAATATAACAATCCATTATCCAGGGAAAATATGGTAACCTACCCATGTCGGAAAAAAAAACGTTAAGGACACATATTAAAATAGGACCTACTCCATTATCTCACAACATCTACAGCAGAAACTAGCCAAGCAACTCAAATCCATAACTAGGATCCAACACAAAAAAGTCCCCTCATTATATCTGAGGAAACAATAGGACCCTAAGAATAATATCCATCACTCAGAGTAAGACAAGAAAAGGCGCTCAAATCTCCGCTAAGATACAGTAAGGCCGACCTAAATAAAAGGACCTTATCCTCTGAAATAAAAATGACAACATAATAAGGAATCACCATCATCCCCTGGGTTAAAAGACAAGACCCAGCTCACCAATAATAATCACAACCAGGTGCCATCGAAGAATCATATAAAAGAAGGCCATGAACATCAAATAGATAAAAGAAAGGATTGGACCCAATTTATGACACAATATCAACAAGGATAATATCACTCAAGCTAGCACAGATAAAGTAAGTAATAAGTAAGTCAGAGTTGCTTTCAAGTTAACCTAGGAAAACTAAGCAATGGTATAAATAAAATCTTGTAATCAATAGAGTTCGAAGGTAGCTCACCGAAAACACCCTTCACCATATCACAAGATAAAGGACAAGATATTTTCTAGAAGACTCTACTGGAAAGACTGACTAAGGCATCCATAACCGGGGCACTCCCTGGACTAGTAACCGATCCCTCCACAAGCAAAACACAAACTACCAAAGCTACCATTCACTCCAACTAATTTCTAATATGAAGATACAACTGCAGCTTACTAAATAGCCTTACGTCGAGGGAGATCTTTAGCATAATTTCTTCTTTTCCACACCCATAACAAACACGACCTGCTCCTCGACTGGAACCATTAACTTATCTTCTCTAGCCATCATGGACTTGAATCCTAGTAGATGTTCCCTTAATGGGATGGCTACTCTAACCAACATCTCAAATGGGGAGGAGGTCTGAACTGGTCTATTGAGTTGTCCTTGATATTTCACCGATAATGGTAGAGGCCTAAGCCTATCATGCGTAAGATTCTATCTCCCAAAAGATCCAGAACTACTAGCAATGCCCTGACGGTGCTGATACTTTGACTACCCTAGCCTCTGTGAGCCTACTAATGTGGTTATCATGTCTAAACTATCCACATATGAAGCAACCCTTGATGTTCCTCTCTTCACTTCCCCTAGATGGAGTACCATGTATCCTCACCTGCTGACATAATCTCTATTCTCCAATCCCATAGATCTCGTGAAAGGCCATATTCAAGGCTGACAACTATCTAAAAATTTTCCCGATGGTGTGTCCCACTTCTACCAACTATGATGTCACCAAATAGAGTGGAAAAACCAATCTTATGAAAAAACCCAACACTCTACTATACCAGTAGGATAAAGTCGAAAGTGGACCTGACCTCCTCATAGAACAAGGCTACATATCCCCATATAGTCGAAGACCCCTGATGAAATCCAACAAACTCACTCATATGAAGCTTCCCTCAAATAAGCCCCTAGCACCTCCATCCGGACCATGGAACCCTGAAGGACTAGTGTACCAGTAACTCCTATTGGAGCTCGAATGGCTCTTAAACCCTGTATCTGATTAGCTGGTCCAATGATGTTTGATTCGGACCCCAAAACTCATAGAGTACACAGAGGAACCTTACTAGTGCCCATTGAGGGCCTCTTCTTAGTCATCTGAAAAGAGTAAGTTTGAATGAGATGATAAGAAATATGGTGACAATACAACACACGTAAGGAGTCAAAAAGTGAAAGTCTTTCTTAACTGTAACGTTCTGAAGGTAGGATATGGACATTTATGTACCAATCAATGGACTTTAGCGGACACTTTATCCTACAGCCAGAGACACCAGTGAACCTAGAGCTCTGATATCATTTTATCACTGACCAAAAATTGAGTTATGATGGAGTTTACATTCCATCTAAAGACAAGTTTAACTCTATCTCAGAGAAAGTAGCAATAGGCAGGTACCAAGTTTCAAAAAAAAAAAAAGAAAAGGGAGAAAAAGAAAGGAAGAGCATCTATATATAAAATAGTGTTGTGGTTGTCGAGAATCTATATATAAAATAGTGCAAAATACAATCCACAATAGGGCAAAAAAAAACAAAATAGCTATCGAGGCTC
The DNA here is from genome assembly GCA_039654485.1 of Withania somnifera. NCBI lineage: Eukaryota > Viridiplantae > Streptophyta > Magnoliopsida > Solanales > Solanaceae > Withania > Withania somnifera. The sequence continues at coordinate 8,646 of JBDJHY010520169.1, forward strand.
CAACTAGAACAACTGTGAAGACAGAATGAAGACCAATCAGCATGAATGCCAACTGATCATCGTATCTCCTAAAACAACACAATAAACTAGCTTTCACGATTGCATCCTCTCTAATGACTCGTGCTAAGACTTGTATCACAAAAAGATGAAGAATTGTAGCATGAGTATCAAAAATAACAGGTACCCAGTAGGTATCATATGTCGATCGGATAAAAGTAAGCAAAAGAAAGTTAAATAGCAATCCTAAGAAAATAGGGTAATAACATGTAATGGACAACAGAAAAGGGATAACTGCATTATTATCTAGTAAGTGAGAATAAGGATTAATTATCAACGTGTGTGTAACATCGGCTAACAAGTATGAAGGAAGTCATCTATTAGGGTATAACACAGAGAACCTGGGCCACAAAAAATATGCCCAAATGAGACACTTACTTGGAGCTCGAACGTAACTAACACAAATTAGGACCACTAATAAAAAGAGGAACATAGGGAATGTAACCATTAAATGTAATAGTAACTAAGGCAAGGAAAGTAATCAACAACATGAAAGAGTACCACAAAGCCTAGCTAGTAACCAACACATGAGCACATAAGCAACCCAAAGAAACTTCGCCCGGAAGCCTCGAGAAGTGAAACCAAGTTCATAGGGATGCAATGCAAAAAGGTGCTGAAAAGTAAATAATGCTCATACACACCCTCCTCGATATAAAGATTCTGCCAAGAGCAAACCCACAGAAGCTTCCCTGTATAATTACTCCCCTCCTACTCCAGTATACCCCTCTCCGGGGATGCAGATTATACCTAGTAGCAATATCTCAGGCATAGCCATCCATGGTCAGAGGTTTCATGGAGGGATATAATCCCACATAGAAAATCCTCGTACAAAGAAAACTAGTGGCATAGTCATCAGGGAAAATTGTCAAAACTCAGGCTTAACCACGTATATCATATATCAGTGAAAAACTCAATTCCAGCTAAATAGGCGAATTAGAACTTCAGTAAAAATCCAATTTCTACAATGTAGGTGAGGAAATAGACCAGGTAGTGTGAGGAAATAACTTTATGCTGCTACCACAGTCGTGGATACATATAATGTATAAAAAACCAGTTTACGATTATCACTTTGTCAAAATTGAGTTAACTTATAAAAATTTTAATGCATGCTCACAACATTGAATCAGTCAATAGGCTAAAATGGTCTAAGATTGCTAACTGGAATCCATAGAATGACTGCCAAGCCCTAGTCACAAGGTACACCATCTCTGCCCAACTTTTTTCCTAATCCACGAGTAATCACACCAAGATGCCATATATTACCTAAAGGGCATTCGTTAAGGGATCAGTATATACCCATACATGGAAAACATGGAGCTACCATAGCTTAAGCCAATACAACTCACTCCAGGCTCGTACCTGGCTAAGGTACAATATCATTACACAGGGCTGCTACCTATTTAGTAAAACCATATCCGGCTATCTAAATCCAGGTGACCGCCCACATAGTAATCATATGCAACACCTCATGTAGAACACATAATAATTATCCTATCTAGATCGGCTCTAAAGCCACCTTCAAAATCCAGGGGATAGATACTAAGCTCTAACCACTAAATTCAGTGATAGATACTAAGCTCTAACCACTAGTATAATCCCCTTCCCAACCCCAACTGCATTCTAGAGTCAGCGTGAAACACACACCATATGTTATACTCTACCCCAACCTTACTATGTTCTAGAGTTGGCGTCGAACACGCGACTAGGGCAATATAACCCCATGGTAAGTAACTAAGTCACATGCCATCTAAGTTGGCCATAGGCTAAAAGAATAACTATAGAGGGGCTCCAACTAGCAATCCCAGCCCCAAGCTGGCCTCCGTACATATACCACACTAATACCAAGTCTGAAGAAAGTAGACGTAGCCTACCCGGCACTAATGAAAACCTTGAAAGTCTTGCTGGAAGAAGATGAGAATCAAAAATGAGTTTGGAGCCATATGAATCTAGAAAACGTAATCCATGAGTCAAGAGGAGCAAAACAAGACCCATTTGCTATATAAATAGCTGGGTAGGAATCCACTAAAAATCCGTCCGTAAACCCTCATAGATCTCAAAAAATAAAATATTTGTACCATCATGTAAATCATAACTCATACACTGTGTGGTATAAAATAAGGCTCAAACCAATGATAGAAAATTAAAAAAGTAGACCGTAGCTTACTTGCCACAGGTGAAAACCTTGAAAGTCGCATCGAAAGAAGCTGAGAATCACGAATGACCTTGACGCTTTATGAAGCTAGCAACAATGTAATCCATGAATTAAGAGAAGTAAAACAAAATCCATATTGCTATATAAATAACGGGGTTGAAATCCACTAAAATCGTTCCATGAGCCCTCATAAAATGAAAAATAGAATATCTATACCACCATGTATAACTCATAGGTCATGTGGTATAAATAGGGCCGATCGCAGTTAAGGCCACACGATCGCTGTCCTTTGGAGCTTAGAGAGACTCGATTTGAACAATTGAGGCTAAAAAATTATAACAGAGTCCAATTTCGATAATTCATATATGAAATCTTCATGTAATAGATATTTCAAACTTAACAGAACAGATAAAAAGATGATTTGATATCGTATAAGATGAGTATGGCCCGAGGAAGCTTATAAATATAAAGAAATTGAGATATAACACTACCAGGGAGCCTAATTATCAGTCCTAACAAGTCACAAGTGACCTGGGGCAGCGACCAAGACGCTCTAAATACATAGGAAATCGTGTAAATCACGAAAATGGCCTCAAAGGTTATTACAGTTCTATGGCTACAATTGTTAACAATTACAAGTAACAACAATGAATACTTCTTCAAATGTTTATTACAGAAAATAGATTGCATCCAAATGAAAAAAAATAAAGATCATTGAATTCGACTGATTTGTAAAAATAAATTTTGAATTATACTATTCTAAAATGCATGAAGTGTGTCATGGTAGGTTACTATATATAAACCTCTAAATCATAAAATTTTTTGAGTATAAAACTTTTTTTCAAAAAATAATTATACGTTTCAGTCAAATTCTTGCTAAAGATAATAGATGAATTCAACTAATTTTATTTTAAAAAAGTAAACTATCAATCAATCTAGTTGTTTATTCATTGATATTAGAGTTTTCATGAAAAGAAATCGACCAAGTTAGTTGATTTTCATATTTTATTTTATATTTAATTTCAATACTAAATCGACTCATATTGTCGATTTCAAAAAAAAATTATGATTAAATTTTTGTGAGAAAAACGCAACGAAAATCGTCCAAATTGGAGATCCCTAGCTCCTGAAATGTCAATAAAACTAAAATCTCCAAAATCAACCCTTTTATAACATACAAGCACCTTTTGTGGTGACTCCATTGCGTTCATGAACCTTTGTTGCACTAGTGACAACTGTCCGTACTAAAACAAGCATATCTCCGACATACGGATTCGAAATACGATGATTCTTTTTCTGTCGGTTCTAAAATTTTGATAAAAATCTAATTATACAATCTAAATAAAAAAATTAGTTCATTATAATCAGGTGATACAATTAAAGTCCAATGATGAAAAATTTCAAATTCTGAAGAAATACCCAAAACTCATACAAGACCTTTTGTACACAAACCAAATATGCAACGAGACAAAATTTAATAGTTTGGACTCAATAAAAGTATAAACTAGGAATTAGAGGTCTCCTCGACTCTATTTACTCCAATGATAGTAAACAAGAAACTTTTCCCAAAAAGCCTAAAATACCTCCTGAACCTCCTAAAAGTATTTCAAACCTTCATCTAGACCAAAACAACCTCATGAATCTGAAAGAATCAATGAAAGTCAAATTCAAACTCCCGATCATCAAATGTTGATTAAAGTCAAACTTTGGTATTAAAACTCAACTCTATCTAGTCAAATGAGATAAAACCACCAAGAAAAGCCTAAAACTGAAAATGAATGTCCCTCCAGAACAAATTCCACGTTCCGAAACTTATGGAACATAAGGAATCTTATTCTGAGACTCGAAAAATTTAAATTTGACTAAAGTCAACTGTTTTAATTTAAAGACTTTCAAAACTGAAAATTTCTCAAAATTTATAACTTTTAGCTCCAATTTCAAAACTAACCACATAGCCTGATAAAACATAATCCAGGGCAACTAACTGATAGGAATTTTATTTTTAAGAAATATCAAAAATAATCTTCCAGATCATTACATAAATTGTATCAACAAATCAATTAGTTTACTTTTGTTGAAAAATATTTTTTTGTAGTAGTGAAAGAAAAAGAATTAAAGATAACCTACACTTGCAAGCCAGATCATTGTAAAAAGGCAAATGTTTGAAGATATTTTATTACTAAAATAGTTGAACCATAATATACATTGTTTCACAAAAACAAGACACAATTAGCTGTTAATTTTCACTTAATCTTAGTCATAAGTATGAAAATATTAATGTAGTTAAAAAAATTAAATATAGATGAATAATAAATAGAAATAAGTTAATTTATTTATCCTCTACTTATTGTCTCTTTTGAGGATCATATGAATAAAACATGTTACAATTAAAGTAGTCCGAAGGGAGTATAAGTTTTTGACATCATAACACAAAAATACAAAATACCAAAAATAGTACATAAAGTTTATGTAAAATTCATATGTTAACTCCTTTTGACTCACAACAGCTAACTGTTGAGATGTATTTTAATATAAAAAAAAATCTAGAATTTCTTTTTCTTTTTTTTTTTTTTTGCAAAATCTATTTGGTCATAAAATTTGTTAAGTTTAGACAACAGTTTTTGATAAAGAAAAATTTAAGATCCCAAAATTGAGAAAAAGTGATTTTGAGGCCAAATTTTAGTCTTTGCATTTTTAAAAATTAAAACTTACCCTAAAATTTTATAGTTTATTAAAAAAAAATTGTTAGTTGTAACTCTGACTATAATTCTATCTACCTACCCCTTATTAAACACAATTTGATTAAGAAAATTATTTGTATAATATAAAATTATATTAAAAAGTAGCTAGTTATTATTTAGTTTTTTCCACTAATGAATCTTCGTAATTACTATAGTTTGACAAATTACAATAGTGGGTAATTTTATTGTTTGTAGATTTATTAAAATAATTTTAATTTTTGGATATTGTATTATTTAATTTATTATAAAAATACTAATTTCGTATCAAACTGGTGAATTTTTTAATAATATTTTTAACATATGAATATAAATCATGTTACATGTTTTACTTAAGAAAGAAAGAGCAAACATATTTTTTTTTTAAGAATTATGGCCAAACACACATTAAAACTTCAATCTAAACTTCACCAAAATCTAATTTCTAAAAAATATTTAAAAATCTATAGACAAACGACAGCTTACATAAACAAAGAAAATAATTAAAATTAAAATATGAAACTAATAAAAATGATAATTTAAATATTTTTTGATCTTTAATTCTAGAATTAAAAAATACCCAATCGTTAAAACTATTAAAAAAGGGCGCCATTCTTTCTCTCATTATTTTTCAACTCCTCCGGTGCCCACTAACGCACCATCACCACAAAATCAGCAATCTAATTCCAAATTACATCAAGAAGAGAAATTTCAAAACCCAGTTATGTCATGACCCAAAAACAGATTGTGATGGCGTATACATTCCACCTATAAACCAGTCTAACCCAACCCAGAGCAAGAAGCAACGGGTCAGTATCAAGTGTCCAAAGAAAAGAGAAGGAGAAGAAGAGAGGAAGAAGAAGGAGAAACAGAAATTACACAACAGAAAGTAAGTCCCTAGAATTTGGTGTCGTAGCTGCCGAGCATCTATATATAAATAGTACAAAATACAACCCACAACGGGATAAAAAGCTATAGAATAACTATCCAGACTCCAAAATTAAAACAATTGTGAAGACAGAAGGAAGATCGATTAGCATGAACATAGACTGCTCACGGTATCTCCTGAAACAACACCAAACTATCTCACACGGCCGTATCTGCTTTGATGACTCATTCTAGAAACTGCATCACAAAAAGATGCCGGAGTGTAGCATGTACCAAAAACAACGGGTATCTAGTAGGCATCATAGTCCGACTGGGAAATAGTAAGCATAAGCAAGGTAAAGAGTGATCATAAGCAAATAAGGCAATTGCACATAATAAACACCAAAAGAGGGGTAACTACATTAATAGCTAGTAAGTACGGTGATGGATCATCTGTCAGTGTGTGTAGCATTAGCTAACAAGTATGAAGGAACGTCAACTATTAAGGTATAACAGACAGAAATTGGGCCACAAGAAAATCATGACCAAACGCGATGCATACCTGGAGCTCCAACATAACCAGCACAAGGAAGGACTAATAAGAGAATTCAAAACCAATAACAGGATAAGCTAACAACAAATACAACACCTTTGCGAATCGTACATATAAGAGACAGAAAGGGATAAATAAAGTCTATTAGCAAACAATCCCGGTCGGCATCCTATATTACCAGTAGGGTACAACCAGGAAACCAAGTAACATAATAGGTATTCCCCCTATAATTCCTGAACAATACAAATCAATGCATAGTGATGATATGCAAAGGGGTGCTGAAAAGTAAATAGTGCTCGTGCACATCATTCCCCGTACAAAGATTCTTCCAGGAGGACCCACATATGCTTCCCCATTTACTTATACCTCCTACTCCACCATACCCCTCCCCGAAGTTGCAACTCATACCTATTAGTAATATCTCAGCCATAGATACTCATGGTCAGAGGGTCCGTAGAGGGATCCAATTCTACGTAAAAAATTCTTGTAAACTGGCTAACTAATGGAATATTCATCAGACAGAAATGCAAAAAATCAAACTCAACCCAAATATCATATCTCAGTGGGAAAACTAAAGTTCATCCATATAGGTGAATCAGAACCATAATAAAAATTACACTGCTGCTCAGAGTGCCAGAGAGAAAATAAATCAAATAGTGCAAGAAAATAGCTCCATACTGCTACTGCAGTCGTGGATACATATAATGGATAAGAAATCTATTTTAGGTTATTACTCAAAATTAGTTTTCAGTTTTAAAATATTAATGCATTCTCGCAACATAGAATCAATGAATTGACTAACTGGTCTAAGGATATTAACTGGAATCCATAGAATGGCTACCAATCCCTAGTCAAAAGGTACTCCCTCTCCTATCCCAACTACGATATCGAAACACGAGTAATCACACCAAAGATGTAATGAAACTCATGGTCATTTATGAGAAATACATAACGTTTTATGTTCTAGAGTGTTTCAGTAGTTGCCCCAAATTATTTATGAGTTGCTAGAATCGGTAGTTTAGTTCCCTGGCGGCTCGACTAAGAAATATCTCAAATTTCTTGTTTTAGAGCTTAAAACTAAGTACTCATTGACCAAAATCAACTTCTCTTCAAGAAGAGCTAAAATTAAATTTCAATAGTTCTGTTAGCTCTGAAATACCAAATAAAGTCAAGATTGACCTTAATTTTGTGTTTCAGAGTTTTCATTTACAATTTATGCTCATTTGTGGATTTTAGTTAAGTTTAATGCCTAGCTGTAGCTTGAGTGGTATTTTGTGTTCGGAGTGTCGGATCGAAATTCTGATACTTCCATCAGCTCTAGAATAATGATTTTAGGCTATTGGAGGTGTCGGTTCATTTTCCGAATTGTTGTTGCATTTTTGAGGTGTTGGTAGAAGTTTCATGAATTTAATCCTAAGAGTTAACTTGGTCAACATTGTGCCAAAATGTCCTCGGATTCTAATTTCGTCTATGCCGCTGAGCTTGGAATGTCATTTCGAGTGTGCGTGATAGTTTGTTTGAGAATATTTGATTCTGAATGAAATTCGAGTGGTGATTCAGGGTGTTTCTTTCTCTTAATTTTCTGTTATGAAAACCTGCAACTGGTGCATATGGATTCTTCATCGGGATCGTGGAGCCAATCTACTTGATGTAATTGAACTAACAGTACTCTACGTGATCATTGAGTCCCTATACGCGATCATGATTCATTGTTTCCAGCAACTCTACATGATCGTGTAGACAATTCATGCGATCGCGATGCTCTGTTCAAAATACCCTACGCGATCGCAATCATGTATGACACAATCACGATGAAGTAAATGTTCGTCAGTTATATAAACCCTTACACGAACTCCAGTTTTTATTTCTGTGAAAATATTAAGTTTTAACGTGTTGATGTGCAAAAACTTCTTCGAAACATCAATTCAAGGTTGAGAAAAATCCCAAAGCATTGCCCTTCAACTTCTACACAATTTTGGAAAGTTTCTTCTTCGTTTTAATTCTTGAAATCCTTAGTTTCTTTCATTAATGGCCCCAGTTGATAAAGTTGAT
>JBDJHY010520278.1:0-17043 GCA_039654485.1 Withania somnifera
TTATGGCATCAGGCCGTGGTGGATTTAAGAGGTTATCCAGTTCATCTCATTAAGGTAAGCCTATGAGACGTGTTATGAAGGTGGGGATGGGACAGATTGCTAGAGTATACCCTCATGAAAGTTAGTGTAGCCATCATCTCAGCCATTTTAGGGTCCTCTTAGGGAAGTATAGCCACGAACCAGAGGTGGTGCCCAGGGTAGTAGAGATACCAGGCGTGGTGCTCAACATGGTGGGTAAGGCAGTTAGTGTGTGAGGAAATTTTATAGTACGAGTTCTAGTTTGCTTTGTGTTCATTCAGTCAGAGTAGAGGTAGGAGTGTCAGTCGTAGAGATCTTAGGTTTGATTTCTTAGTTTATTATTAGCTAGCCCTGGCCTTATTTGGCTTTTATAATTGGTTCCCCTATATTTTTTATGTGATCCTTCCTTATTGATATTAGGCTATTAGGCTGTTGTTGATGATATTACTTGTTTCTACCTTATTACTTGATCTTTCATTAGTGGATTGTGTTGTCAGATCCTATTTGTAGCTATTGAGGAGATTGATTTTTGTGTTGTGGTCGAGCATGATTTAATTACCCTACTTTCATATAATTTGGATTATTGTGATAGGTCCATTACCATAGCAATGGTTGTCATTCTCTAGATAGAGTGGCAGGATTCCATAGACATACACCATTTGGGATCCTCCCTGGCCTTCGAGTTGGGAAATGAATCACTTTTAGATATTGGGTTCATTTAGCTTTTATATGTGAGGTTGGATTAGTCTCTTTGTCCCTTATTTGGTTTCTTTGTTTTTGGAGTTGTAGTAGAGTTCTCCGGACTGACCTGCCTGACCTTCCACCTAAGAAAGATTTTGATTTTTGGGGTTTTGAGAAAAATTTGGACACCAAGCCCATTCCTCCCTGTCGTATGACATTCATTGAGTTGAGAGAATTCATGGTTTAGATTGGGAAATTGTGAAAGAAATAATCTCATGAGGAATATCTCAAAGGAAATAGTAGTTTATAGTTAAAAGGACCCAACCTCCTTAAAATTAGCATGTTAATGATAAATCATGGTTGATGGGTAATTCAACAAGGAGATTCATGTCATGTCTGGATGGGAGCAGTTAGGGTTCAAATAAGGAGTAAACTCTATGATCGCGAAGAAGGGAAGAGTCAAATGGAGCAGTCAATTCCATGTGATCGCCTGACAGAAGGTCGTAATCATGAAGCCCAAAAGCATAAACCATTTCGATCACTTGACCCTAGTTATGATCTTGAAGGGAAATTTTGCTAGCACCAGATGACATCAATTCATCTAGGATTTGGAACTTCAAATGGTGGTTTGGGATGTGTTCAAAATGCAATGAACCAAAAAAAAATGTCATTTTCATGGAAACAACATTAAAGATTCAATGGAACAGACAAAATTTTTATCTGAGATTTTTTTGATGAAATGTTGACTAAAGTTAACTCTTATCCTACCTTACATAAATTCAAACTGAGTACCTGAATTGAGTTTGGCTAACCCAAGGATTGAACAAAAACCTCATCTATCCTAATATCAACATTCCAGAGCTAATTGAGCAATTGAATTTCAAATCCAAGGCTCCATCACAAGATTACTAGCCAAGCTCCTTTTTTGAACTAGAAAGCTCATAAAACACGCAAACTAAGAAAAAATTGCAACAAAGGCCTTTAGAAACAAACCAAGAGTTGTTCTAGACCAAAATGCACATTCCAGAGCTGATAAAACTGTCATAATTCAATTCCAAGTTCATTTTCAAATAATGTTGACCTAAGACAACAATATCAAAAGTTAAAGCTTTAAATAAGGAAATGGAGATAATAACCAAATGAATGACTTTGAGAAACAAATCACAAGTCCCAATGAGTCTCAAATGACTTAGGATAGCTACATTAATGCTCTAATATATAACAAACTACAAAAACCACAAAAATGACTAGGAAGAAGGCCAAAATTATAGAAAAGAAATGAGTTTAGGATAGAAGAGATAAGAGGTATGAAACTTCTATCAAGTATTTTATTGATTCATCCAGAGGCAGAGGTTTATCCAGATGAGGTGTTTCGTTTTGCTATCATAGACAAGTTTAAGCATCCTTACAAATATCTAAGAGTGGTTATGGTTCTTCCATAGCAGGTCAATCTTCATGAGGTTTTAAGAAGAGTAAGTCACATCATGGTGGATATTCTAGTTCTTCGTATTTGGCTCATCAGGTTAGGGTATCAACATCCTAATATATTTGTGAGAACCAAGTACCTATGATGATATTCTATTTGTTAAGGACTCAGGGAGGACCTCAACTCCATTTCATAGTATCAAGTTGTAGGACCAGCACTTTCAACTAAGGGTCATGGAAGATCATAGATTGGTAGAGGGGTTCATAATCCTGGTAGATATGATAGTAGAGCCATAGTTCTAGTGGGTAGTGATTCAGGAGTTGCTTCTTTGGGTAACAGTAGAAGACATTTCTATGCTTCCCCCAATAGGATTGGGAAAACACCTCAGTGGTAATAATTATAGGTATTATTTTAATGTAAGATCGACCTACATTCGTATTATTTGATCCTAGATCTGCCTATTCATATGTGTCTACCTATTTTGCTATTAGATTAGTATGATGAGAGATCCTTTACCTATTCATATTCATGTTTCGACACTCGTAGGTGATTCTTTATTGGTGTATTAGGTGTACTATCCTATGTCATTTCTATGGTAGAGTATGATACTTGTATAGACCTGATTATTCTAGATATGATATATTTTAATGTCATTCTGTGTATGATTGGATTTCTCCTCATCATGTAGTCTTTTATTGTTATGCCAGATTTTCTTGATAAGAGTTTATTTAGACTGAGTGTACCACATTACAGTTCTCCTACTTTTGTGGATAAGAAATATGGATCTATGAGGATGTGCATTAACTATATGTAGTTGAATAAGGTCACTATTAAAAATAAGTTTCCCCTTTCTCAGATCTATAATTTGTTTCACTAGTTGTAGGGTTTTGTAGTGTTATCTAAGATTAGATTGGGGTTTTTCTATCATCAGTTGAAGATTTAGTCTTTATATATCCCTAAAATAGGAATCCGTGGCCATTATGAGTTATTATTTATGTCATTTGGGTCGACTAATGCCCCAATAACATTCATGGAGATGATGATCACGGGTTTTCAGCCTTATCATAATTCATTTATGATTTTTTTTATTGAAGACTATTGGTTTATTCATGAAGAGTGACAGATCATGTACAATATTTGTGGATTATACTTCAGATAATGACTGAGGAGAAGTTATATGCAAGGTTTTCAAAGTGTGAATTCTGGCTTTGTTCTTCTAATGACCCTTCCTGTCATTTCCATATTTTTCCCTTCTTGCATCTTAGATATTCCTTTAGCGGACCCAAGTTATTTATAACTTAACAGGACTAGTGGCTCAGTCCTAGGTCGTTCTTTTAAATTTTATGTCTTTCTCCCTATTTTAAGTCTTTAACTTTTGATACCGCTGACTCTAGTAAGCATTCCTTGAAACAATCATGGAATTGAATTCCAACAATTTCATTAGCTCCAAAATATAGATTTTGGTCTATACAGAGTCTTGGTTCATGTCCAGAAGCCTTTGTTGTGAGTTTATCTCATTTGGTATGTTTTATGAGCTTTCTAGTTCATAATGAATCTTTAGTGGTCATCTAATAACCGGAGCCTTGAATTGGAAATCCAGCTGTTCCATTAGCTCCAGAATGTCGAGTTTGGTTTAGGTAAGATATTTGTTTGGGTCTTGGTTTAGCCCAGCTTATTTTGAGTACTCGATTGGAATTTATGTAATTTAGGAAAAGGGTTGACTTTAGTCAACAGTTTATTAAAACAATGTCGGACTGAAATTTTGTCTGTGCCATTGAATCTAGAATGTTGTTTCCATGCAATATATATATTTGATTTGTGTTCATCGGGTTTCAAATGCATCCTGAACCAGCATTTGGAGTTCCAAAGTTTAGCGGAAATTTGCGATCAGCTGGTTTAATGTTGATCTTCACAATCACGGTCCTTCCTCGTGATCACGTAGAGTTATTAAACCTAACCTTTGAGATTACAATAGTTTGACTAATCCCATTGACTGCCTTTTTCTCTTCATGACCGCGGCCAACCTACGTAATTGCGATCCACCTAAAAACTACCCTTAATGACTATGGTTGACTTGGTACAATCGCAATGCCTTCCACCCAACAACCTTCGCGTTCATAGTGAACAGTGCCGCGATCATGATACACTGTTAACTGGCAGCATAAGTATTCCCAAACCCAATTTTCTTCCATTTTTCTTCATCTTTTCACTTCCAAACACCATTACCGAGCATAAAATATCCTTGGGTATTTGTATGAGCGATTGGGTGATGTTGGACACTTAATTTATTTGATTTCCCATCAATTATTTGTAAGTTTCCACTTTAATTTCTTGAAGTTTCACCCAAATTTCTTAAGTTTATTCTACACTTTATTCATCTTTCAAGCTTAGTTCTTCCTCGATTTGGCTCTAAATTTTTTGTATTAGTTCCTTATGATGTGAGGAATATTTTTATACCCTTCGTTGGCGGGCCCGTAAGACCATTTTGACCCTGGCTATTTTAATAACTTTATGGGTATTATTGGACTCCTATTAACTTGTAGATTATTATTTTTCTAGTTTCATGATCGTTTGGGCTCGATTGCACATTTTGGAGTTTTGGAGTAGTTCGGGCCTCGTCTACACTATATTTTCAAGCTTTTCTTTAGAGGACAGATAGTTTATGTCTTACGATCTTAAACTTGTTTATATGAGAGTAATAGTGATATTTAGCACCCTTGGGCTGGGAATTTTAGGTTGGTATCCTTGACTGTGTATGATCCTTTGTGCCGGTTCTTTATTTCATATTGGTTTTTTATTTGATCATAGATTAGCCTTTGGCCCAGAGCGGTTTCCACTGGCTCTGGAACATAGATGGTGGGATTATTGGGAAAATATGTGACTCTTGGACATCGATTTGGTTGGCTGTGATTGCTGTAGTGATTCTGAGCTTGTTCAGGGATGGCAGGACATTCTGTGATCCTTAATTATGATTGTGCTCATGTCATTCATACATGTCATCATTATTTTACAGATATTTTTATGCATTGGTTTCCATTGTTTATGGCCAAGGGCCCAATATTGACAATTTTGAAACCTTGCATGGACTTGTTGGACCTTGTTTCAAATATTGATTTTGCCTTAAGGCCTCATTTTTGTATATTTATAACTTGCATTAGTTGGAGATTTTGATAATGAAAGTTGAGAAAAGTTATTTTTATATGATCATAGAGATTTGATATTACGGGATAATCTTGATTTGAAATTGGTTTTAAGAGGACACATTACTAAGATAAACTATTTTATGGTTTTATTAACTTATTATAAGACTCAATTATTGATTGGGTGCTCGGTACTACAGGTTTCTACTATTTTAGTCCAGGCACTAAAACCTGGCTCCAACTAAATAACCTTTCTGGAACTTATATCTTTGTACCGCTGTCGGACGCTGAGTATCACCCATTACCTAATATTGATCCTGACTGTGGGTGGGCATGGATACTGTGTTTTCAACTGATTTAGATCCAGTTATGGTTGGCCATCTGCATGTGATACTTGGTATAGTCAAACTTTGTTGCCATACAGTAAGATCTCCTATTGTGGAAGGTATTAGTATGCGTGATGATTCCCCACCATGGACCCTACTAACTCGGTGCTATGTATCTAGTATGATGGGGGGAGGGATATACGGAGGAGCAGTAGGTATACTGGAACTATTCATTTTATGAGTTCCGTCCTAACATTCCTATGGCCTTTTAGAGGAGGAACATACACATGTACTTTAGGATGCTTCATTTTTGTGTTACTTTCAACACTTCTCTTTTTGTTTGGTACCTTATGGTAGAATAAGATATCATGGGCTGAGCGTGATCACTAGTATTTATCTATCGATTAAGTTTCTGGCTTTTAATTTATAACTATTACTTGGTAGTACTGTCATGAGCCAAATGTGGGTCACGTGGAGTCTACAACCTGCTCTTAGAAAAGCCTATCCGTATAACCCCCTAGCTGCACATAATGGGATACACCACCTCACATCCACCAACAGGAAGTAAAATAATGGAAATAAACCAACAACTGAAGGAGGTATATATACAAACCTACCCAAAACCTAGTATCAATGGAATCTGTAGCTACAAATCAGAGTATACAAAAAGATATATACATATTAAAGCTTTTATAAAATTAGCACAACACAAGACCTACCATGAAAAAATATAAAGCAAGCTATAACAGCTAGAAGATATGATCAGCTCAGACTCTAAAGTTTACCATCGTCCGTAGGAAAATAAACTACTCAGTATAATCACGTCTTATTCAATGACCCGTACTAGTATATGCACCATAAAAATAATGTAGAAGTGCAGTATGAGTACTAAAACATGGGTACCCAGTAGGCATCATAGGTCGACTGGACTAAAATAAGGCACAAGTAAAGTAACAGTTAGGAAGTAAGACATATCAATATGAGAAGGTAACCAGTATGAAACTAACTACGCAGCCAGGGCTGGTAACTGGTACAAAGGCTAACTATGAATAACAGAAAGGAATGTATGGGATCTAAGCAAGTTTTCTATGTACTTATGTCTCACAAGAGCATCCAAATATCACATAGTACCAAGAAACGGACCATAGAAAGTGTAACTGGACTCCAACTGAGTATACTAATACTAAAGCAACATTTAAAGGAAAAAGTGAATAATATGGCATCAATATAAAAAAGTAGAGAGCATATATAAACAAAAAGGCCTCCGATAAGACCATTATGTACAAATAGAAAGAAAACATACAAAACCTACCTAGTTCCCCTTCCCACCGGTAGGCACAATCAATACAAACAAGAACTTAGTCTGAATCGCCCCCTAAAAACTGACAAGAATGACCAATATGAGAAGAATGAATGCACAGGGGTGAGAATAACAAAACTCAGGTCATAACGACTCGAATTGGGACACCATGCCTCCAGTCTATCACTTAGGGCCCGCACCCGAGTCCACGCCTTAATGATTAAAGGAAAGCCTGTGCCTCTCAGTTTAAAGTAAGAATGCACCATAAGATCGACCTATATTGGGTCGCTCCTCTCAGTAATCAGGAGTAGGCTCGCACCTCATAATCCAATATAGGTCCACGTCCTACAATAGGTCTGTATTGGACCATGCCCCTCCGTAATAAGGAGTAGGCTCGCGCCTCATAATTCTTGGTAGGGTCGTGCCGTACAATTGGTCTATATCAGACCACAACCCAAAAATAACCAAGACAGTACCCTACTACAGTCAAAATATTTTCCATTTATACCTTGAAATAGTGCTATACCAACAGTGGTCATGGCATATGCGTACATATAAGTAAGGAAAGCGCTTCCTCGTTTAAAGATAGTAAAATTTCTAGTTTTAGTTACCCCTAGTCCGTATCCATTTGCTATGGCCCCTGGCCGTACCGTGCTTACCGGACAACAACCTAATTTTTTAAATGCATGAACTCTATATAGAAGCATCACAGATAAACCTACCGCATACTAAGATCAGTCGGAAGACACCAACTAAGCACCCATCTCACTCACAGGATCCCAATATAGCACGACACATCTAGTAGGGTCTAACATAGCTCATGGAAAGGTCGAGGCACCCACACATAGCCCAAATCACTCTACGTTCCTCCACGGGAAGCCCTAGAGCAAGTAAATCCGGTGTAGAAAGAAATAATATAGGGTCGCCAACCTATAAGCCATGTCGGAAAGCTAGACACACCAGGCAAACACCCTACAATAGTCAAGTCTAGAGAAAGGTAAGGTTAGCCTACCTGGGTGCGAAAATCCTCAAAAGGCACATAATAGAATTTCAAAGCTTTGAGCAACCCCTAATTTGCTCGGCACTATCAAATTATATATCCAGGGGTCAAAATACAAAAAATGACACATATATTTCCAAGTGAAATTCAGGTAAAAAATCAGTCCTAAAAATAGGTCGGCAGGCCCCATAGCCCATAAAAATAAACTAAAAATAGCAAGGTAGGCCACATCTCAAGGAATACATAGTTAAAAAATGAGATCAATTTGATCTCTAGAAGGTCCTCAATTAGCTAATGAAAGTTTAGCCTTCCATGAATAAATCTTTTAAGAAAAATTTGAGGAATCAAGGTTATAAAACTAACTCAAAATGAAAAGAAAGTCGTAAGAAATGTTTTCCCACATCTCTCAACCAACAATGCCCAACTACTAATGCAAAATTTACCACTAATTAGCCAACAATCCACAAGCCACAGTTAAAGCTTCATGAATAAGCTCTAATGAAGAAGAAGAGGAAAAAAAGTATACAAATCTCGAAAACAAGCGACTATGAGATGATTATCGGCACCCTACCAACATTAACCAAAAATTTCCCCTAAAAAATCTCGATAATAGCTCGAAGTTTGAAGGGAAAAGAAGAGAAAATATCATGGGAAATGTGTTTGAAAAGATAGAAATGACATTTAAATAGGCCAGCAGTTGTCGATTAATCAACCACTAGTTTATTTGTCAAAAGGCCGACAAATCGGTCAACACATGCAACTTTTGACATCTCTTTGCAAAATTCCAAAAAAGAGGCTCGTAATGGAAATAGAGTCAAATTTTAAAAACCCAAATATGTAAATTGCATGGGAAACATATTCCAAACTAAACAAAATTGCTGAAACAACCAACAAAAGTTGTTTGTGAAAAATAATCCCTATACTAAACTTAATAAAAACCACCAACTTCCTAACTTTCCACAAGGACCCTTAAAACAAGCTTGTACACCCCCGAAAGTACATCAATGAACCCATTGGCATAAAATCACCATTTCAGAGTTGATGTAAGCGTTAGAATTCCAATCAGAATCTCTAATAATGAAAAGCCCACCTAGGCTTCAAAATAAACTATAGCTAAACTGAATTTCTACAAAACATCTCAAACTTAATATAAAAACCTTGAACATGAACTAAAGGTGGAACTAGACCAAATTCAGTATTTCAGAGCTAACAGAGCAACCAAAATTTTATTTCAAGAAAATTTACTTAGAGTTCACTCTCAAGTGCCACTATTTCAATGTTAAGCCTTCAAAATAGGGAAACTAAGATAAAAATGTTTACAAATACCAAGGAACCAAACTAATAGTCCCAGGAAGTCATAAATAACTTTGGGAAGCTCATATAAAGCTTTAACCATAAAAGAAATATGATGACCCTCACGTTCATTTTTGATAAATACGTGAAATTTTACATCCTAGAGCATTTTGGTAGTTTCCCCAAGTAAATTATGACTTGCTGAGCCGTTACTTCAGATCCCTGGTGGCTCAGTTGGGAAATATCTCAAATTACTTATTTTAGAGCTTAAAACTAAATACTTATTGACCAAAGTTAACTTTCCTTCAAGATGAGCTTGGAATTAAATTTTGACAATTCTGTTAGCTCCCGAATTCCAAAAAAGTCAAGATTGACATTAATTTTTTATTTTGGAATTTTCATTTGCAATTTATGTCAAGTAGTTGATTTTAGTTAAGTTTAAGGCCTAAAGTGGAGCTTGGGTGGTATTTCGATGTTTGGAGTGTTAGATCAGAATTATGATGCTTCCACCAGCTCAGGAATGGTAAAATTAGGCTAGTTTGACAGTTGGTTCACTTCCCAAGATGTTCATGCTTGATTTGAGTTGTTTTGCAAAAAGTTAGAAATTTCCTAATTTGGGTTAAAGCTTGGTTGGGGCTTATTTTTGCTCAAACGACCTCCGATGTCAATATTATCAATTCCGTTGAGTCAAGATTATGTGGTTCACATAAAATACATATTTGGTTTGTTGAAATTAGGATTAGAAAACTCATTTTTGACCCCTCGAGATTCTTGAGTTGAGCTGGTGCAAAGTAGCATGCACAAATCATCCCTTCACACCTGCGATGGTCGCCCTGTGACCAAGGGGTTGCACCTTCTAACATCATACCTATACCCAATGGGTTGCATATGCAAACTTCACACCTGCACCCAAGGGGTTGCACCTACAGACTTCGCACTTGAGCCTAAAGGGTCACACCTACGAAAATTGCAGTAACTTTATATAGCTGCAACCCCTTCAGCCCTTCCATTTAGAAAAAACAAAAATATAACTTTTCTCTCAACTTCAAAGGAAGAAACTTGAGCAAATCCATTCCAATATTTAAGACAAAATTCTCCAAAGGTTCTTTGTATCCTCCCTAGTTGTTGGAAGTTCTTCTTCTTCTTCTTCTTCTTCTTTAGATTCGTAAATTCATAGGTTCCTCCATTGATGAACCCCAATTGTTGAAGTTGATAAAATCATTCCATAGTCCGTATAGTATTGAGTAATTCTTCATTATTTGAGTATTCATTGCTTCTATTATCAGTTATACATCAAAATTCCAACGTCTAACCCATAAACATCGCATCTTTAACCCCGTTAAGGTCTAATCTATCTAAGTTATTTTGAAGCCCTTTTTGTACTCAAATTGTGCTCAATTTTGGAACACGGGTTCCTCGTAACATTTGGAACCCCATGAAGATGCTTTTTTTTATTTCGACGAGCGGCCTCGCAAGCCCATTTTAGGACCAGTCCAGAACTTAACATATATTATACTGTTAGACTCGCATTAAGCTATAGAACACTATTACTCAGGTTTCATATCACTTAGAGACCATTTGATATTACTCGGAGTACTATTCATGAATTTGAAGCACTTTATCATCGGACGATAGGTAGGCTCCGTGAGGCTATATCTGGGCTTATAGCTTTAATAATTATACTAAATAACATTCGTGGGTTGTGTACCTAGGTGGACATGGTGATCCTATCCCGTTATTTCATCTATTCAAGATTGATATTTATATTTTGGCATTCGATTGATGCGGTGCCTATGACTTAGAAGTTGGCTAGGTATTTATGCAGGCCATAGGAAATTGCTATTACATGATCATATGTTGACATATACTTGTTGATATGTCGTACATTCATGACACGAGATGTTGGGCCTCTGGTTCTGACGAGAGTGCACTAGGGTTGGGCAGTATCACTACATGATTTTGAGTTACAGGGGCTAGAGACAGAATTTGGTAACAATGATGAATAATGATATAAGTTGATAAATTGGAATATTTAATAATAATATAAGTAAATAAATTTTTAACTGTTTAGATTCAGCGTTCTATCGAGCTCCTAGTAACACTATTTTCAATTGTTTTAATCTAGGCTATACATCCTGGCACCGGGGAATAACATTTGATTAATATATGCTGGGACTTGAGACCAACTCTGCTCGATAGTGAGTAAAACCGATGGGACTTGAGTCCGTCTTCGTACGGTAATGAGTACAACTTTTTGACACTTATGGAACTACTGGTTATGGAAACTTGATAATAGTCGATCTATTGAAAATGTTAGTGATACTATGATATACAGGTGTTATACTCGACATGTCAAGAACGACTTGATGAGATTATTGATATCCGTCATGAGGTGCCAGACTATTGAGACTGTTGAGGTTTTAAGATTTGGGATGTGAGGTTATGATGACGTTACAGATCATATGTGGTGACATACCTACCTTGCCTCCAGGCTGTGTCTGACACAGAGGGAGATATACCGGGAATATTTAGGTTAGCCTTCCATAGGTTATGCCTACTGGGTTTATGGGTACTGGAGGAGGAGCGAATACATGATTGGTTACTTCTTAATGTGTATTTACTTTTCGACACTTGTTTTCTTCAGCTTACCCTTAGGTCATTATGGGGGGCCTACGGATAAACATGTTTCTATGTATGCTGCGCTTCTATCTGGGGGACTTGTCATCATTTATTTGCATTAGTTTATCATAATTATTACTGCTTAGTTGTAATTGCTAGTTAATTAAATAGGGTAAAGGCTGAGTGCCTACAAACAATTAACATACCAATGTCAACAGCATCAGATGCCTCAGCCTTGGCTCTGTCCGGAATAGCATATAGATGATGATGGCACCACCCTTCTGTGGCTCACAACCTCTACATCTAGATCCCCCTATATTTCCTCCTCCTCTAGATCCCCGAGTGACTTTCTATCCACCTCTAGCCGATGGTACTATCTATAGTGGCTGGGCAAGTAAGGATGTGGTCTATGTAGTCCTAAGCCAATGGCAATCCTTGGAAAAGTGGACCCTACTCTCACAACCAAATCAACCCTTTGAATATCAATTTATGGTAGCCCTGGGACAGTCTCTATTATATTGACAGACATCTCTGCACTCAAAACAGCCACCCTTTTCTCTGGCCTGAATACGGGAACCCTCAATTTGGCCTCATGAACTTGAAGTTTTACCTTGGCTGGGATTACAGCTCTGTCATCTATTAGAAGTTTGTAATGAATCCTGGTATTGATGATTGGACTAACCTCCCATACCATAATTTATACCTTTGGATTCAGAAACCTAATAGATGCCCTAGTAGCACTATCTCTTCTCGTCGCCACCTTGGTCCTAGCAAACTAAAATCTCCATACTATGGTATTGCTGAAAATATCCAGGAAGTACTTCTTCAAAACCAACATCCACTCTACTGTACCTTAAAGGTCCAACCTCAAACCATAAGCAGAGCGAAAAATCCTCTCCTTCTATGTTGATAATAACACACCTGTATGTCTAAGAAGCTCCATAAATCGGGCCTCATACTCTAAAGTTGAAATAGTACCCTACTCTAGACTTGCGAACTAAGCCCATAACAACTTCCATGCACTCCTAGGAGCGTAATTGGCCAAAAAGACCTCTCTAAACTGTCCAACCAGGAGCTGCAGTATCTATACACCCCCCACCAATGACTAGTGGTACCCTCAAGAAAATAAGTAGTAAAGTCAACCTCGTATGTCTCCAACAACTTTAAGGTCCCAAAAACTTTACTCGCAGGCATCTGTAAACTCATGGGGGTCCTACCCCTCTACTCTATAGAACCAAGCAGCTGCAATCCATAAGAAGTGGTCTAATGTCTTCCTTACCTCAAGGATGGTATAGTAGGAGATGGCACTAGTGTAGATGTAGTAGGAGTCTCAGCTAGCACGATAGGCCGTATAGGTGATGTTATTTGAGCAGTAGATATTGGGGGAGGAATTGCACCCTATGTCATTCCATGGGAAGCCAACTGTGTAACATCCTTTGGTGCCCCACCTAGCATCTGGAGAGTCTAACATAAAAAACTCTAAAAGAGGCATAAGATAGTTGGGTGAACTGTGGTAGAGGTGCAGGAGATGATGTGGCTGATAGTAGAAGGAGGAGTAACAGTCGGATAAAGATCCCCTACTACCCCCTCGTGATCTATAGGGAAAGGTTCCCCATCCACAGATGAAGATCTGGTGTCCACCATCTGCTAAAGAGTGAAGCCAAGATGAGTCTTTCATAAATGGTATGAATATAAAAGCAAAACAAGAATCAAGAGGTGATGGTTTTTCTAAGGTATTCTATAGCCTCCAAAATATTAGATTCAGATCTCTACATTCTGATCTGTCGGAGTCTACTATGTAATTTCTCCAAATGCCAAAGAGACCAGTAAACCTAAGATCTGATACCACTCTGTCATGACTCAAACCCGGGTGATGATGGTGTCTACAACCTGCCCGTAGACAAACATGTCCCCATATCCCAAAGCTACACTAAATGGGCTATAACCACTCACATCTACCAACAAGAAGTAAACTAGTAGAAATAAACAAACAACAGAAGGAAGTATATATGCAAACCCATCCCAAAACCTGGTGTTAATGGAATATGGAGCTGCAAATTAAGTGTACAAAAGAGATATATACATATACAGGCTCCTATATAAGTAGTATTACACAAGGGCTGTCATGAACAAAATAAATCAACCTATAACAGCTAGAAATCACAATCATCTCGGACGCCAACGCTCACTGTAGTCTCCGTAGGACAATAATCTACTTAGCAAGATTACGTCATCTATGATGAATCATACTGGTATTTTCACCACAAAAATAATGCAAAAGAGCGGTATGAGTAGTAAAACACGGGTACCCAGTAGACATAATAGGATGACTATAAGAAAATAAGGCATAAGTAAAGTATGGTGAGGAAGTAAGACAAGTCAATTAGAGAAGGTAAGCAGTATGATACTAACTATGAATCTAGTGTTTGTAACAGGTATAGAGGCTAACTATGAATAACATAAAGTTAAATATGGGATCTAAGCAAGTAAGTCTATGTATTACTGTTGCACAGGAGCATCAAACTATCACATAATACCAAGAAATAAACCATATAAACCGTACCTAGACTGCAGCTAAATATACTTGTATTAAAACAACATTTAAAGGTAAAAATGACTAATTTAAATGGATATAAATAAAGGAGAGAGAAAATATAACTCAAAAGTCCATCTATAAGACTATTGGGTACAAGCAGAAAGAAAATATACAAACCCTACTTGGTGCCCCATCCCTCCAGTAGGCACCACCAATTCAAACAAGAAATCACTATGACTTCCCCCTTAAGCCTGACAAGCCCAATCAACATGAACATGATACATGCACGGGGGTGAAAATAGTAGAATCAAGTCATAACTAGTAAAATATAGAGACTGCGCCTCTATTCTATCTCAAAGGGCCCAAGCCTGAGTCTGTGCCTATCAATCCGAAATAGGCCCGTGATGTCTGATCGATTTAAATTAGGCCGCACCCCTCAGTAATCAAGCATAGTCTCATACCTCATAATCTGAGGTAGGCTACACCGTACAATCGATCTATATCATATAGCAGTCCTTAGTAATCAGGAGTAGGCTTGTGCCTCAAATCTAGGTAGGTCCGTGCCCTAAAATTAGTTTATATTGGACCACGCTCCCAAAATAATCAAGACAGTACCCCATGACAGTCGAAACTCTTTACATTTATACCGTTAAATTAGCACAATACCAACTGGTGGTTGTGGCATATGTATTCATATAACTAAGTAAAATGCTTCCATTTAAAGATAGTAGAACTTTTTAGTTTCATTTACTGCAACTCCGTATCCCATTTACGATAGCCCACACCGCGCCTGTGCTCACAAGACTGCAACCCAATATCTCAAATGTATGAACCCTGCACGGCAGCATATAGATAAGCCTAGCATGCAGTAGGATCATCCAGAAGCTGCCACCTAAGAACACATATCGCTCATAGTATCTCAACAATGCACGACATAGCCGCAGGTCAAAGGTCACTCACGTAAAGGCCAGGACACCCATATATGGTACAACACCTCTACGTACCTCAACGAGACCCCTTAAAGTAGGTAAAATGAACATAGAAAGTAATAAGTTAAGTATCCAACCTATAAGTCATCCCGTACATCTAGAAATACCACAAAAAACACCTAATATAGCCCAGTGTAGAGAAGGGTAAGCCTAGTCTACCTGGGTGCGGGCAAAAATCCTTGAAAAGCACGTAACACCAGCCTAAAGATCTAAAAGAGTCTGAATTTGCTCGACATTACTAAATTATATATCTAGGGCTCAAAAGATGAAGAATAACACCCATATTTCCAAGTGCAATATGGGTCAGAAATCCGAACAAAAATCAGGTCCAAGTGCCCCGCAGCCTGAAAAAATAAACTAAAAATAATGAGAGGTAGGCCTCAACTCAAGGAACATGTGATTCCAAAACGAGTTCAGTTGGACCTCCGAAAGGTCCTTATTTGTTCATTGGAGGTTT
This sequence comes from Withania somnifera, assembly GCA_039654485.1. NCBI lineage: Eukaryota > Viridiplantae > Streptophyta > Magnoliopsida > Solanales > Solanaceae > Withania > Withania somnifera. Next base: position 15,786 of record JBDJHY010520278.1, read on the forward strand.
ATAATTCCATGAATAAATATTTTAAAGAACATATTTGAGGAATTAAGGTTATAAAACTAACCCGAAATGAGAAGAAAGTTGCAAGAAATGTTTTCCATAGTTCCCAACCAACAATACTAGCTACCAATGCAAACTTTACCCCAATTTAGTCAACAAACCACAACCAACCATTAAAGTTTCATGAATGAGCTCCAAGGAAGAATAAGAGGAAGAAAAGCTTACCAAACTCGAAAATGAAGTGTTAAGAAATGATTCGTAGCAGACTAACAACAAGAACCAATATTTTCTCCTAAAAAATCCCTAGAATCGTCCAAGTATTAAAGGGAAAAAAGAGAGAAAATCGCTTGGGAAATGGGTTTGAAAAGCTGGAAATGACATTTAAATTGGCCCAACGGTTGCTAATTTATCGATCCAAAAGATAGATTAATCGATCCTGGCCCATTTATCTGTCATTAGGACAATAACCCATCAACATAAGCAACTTTTAACAACTATTTCCAAAATTCCATAGAGAGGCTCAAAACAAAGACAGAGTCCAATTTTAACAAACCAAATATCTAAATTTCATGGGAAACATATTCCAGACTCAATGGAATTGAAGAACGACCAACAGATGTTGTTTGAGCAAAAATAACCCTATACCAAACTGATAAAAAACACCAATTTTCTAACTTTCTACAAGGATCCTCAAAACAAGCCCAGACACCTCCAGAATCTAACCAATGACCCCCACTAGCCCAAAATCACCATTTCGAAGCCGATGGAAGTGTCAGAATTCCAATTTGACACTCTAATCATCAGAAGCCCACCCAGGCTCCAAAATAACCTCCAACTAAACTGAATTTCCACAAAATATCTCAAACTCTAAATGAAAACCCCGGGACATGAACTACAGGTCCAACTATACCAAAGTCGGCATTCCAGAGCTAAAAGAACTGTCTGAATCTTATTTCAAGAATTTTTATTAAGAATTCACTGTCAAGTTCCACTAACTCAAGGTTAAGCCTTCAAAATAGGAAAACTGAGATAACAACCTATAGAACTATTTGGGAACCAAACTAATTGTCCTAGGAAGACATAAATGACTCGGGGAAACTAATAGAAAGCTATAAACACAGAAGAAGATGAAAGGCAAGTAAATGATCACGGGGGTCATTATAATATCCACCACTAAACATGACTTTCATCCTCAAAAGTCAAGGAAAGTGTAATGACCCTCATGGTCATTTATGATAAAATACGTAATGTCTTGCATCGT
>JBDJHY010520386.1:0-17042 GCA_039654485.1 Withania somnifera
AATTAGATTTTAAATATGAAATTTATTTTGTAATCTCTTTAAATATTTATTTAAGTAAGCGTTTGAGTACCTAGCTAATATATATCTTTTGCTCCCATATTTTACTGTAATAAAAGTACGCATGTTTGAATTGAAGAGGAAAGTAAATAACACATTTTTTAAAAATAATAAGCGGCGCAGAAATAAGTTATCATTTTCAATAATATATATATATATATATATATATAAGATCCAGTATAATTCGTGATTGATTTAAAAGAATACTAGGTTGAACATAAGATGAAGTCATGTGTGTTTGCCATAATCTACAGGCAACAAACTTCTTGTTCGTATATATTAAATCATGACAATTTATTATGCTTTGTGAGCTATTCTTCAAAATAACTATGTTGAATATAACACGAAATATACCACTATATTATGACTTTCATGTCACAATTATGATTTTCTTTTATAACTTTGAAATCGTAAGAGAGGTGCATGGATGAAAATGAAATATAAATAAAAGAATGTATCACGAATGAAGAAGGAAAAAATGATGTTTTATAGATTTAAAATTATTTTATAGATTTAAAATTATAAAATAGAAGTATCACAGATGAAATTTAAAAAAAATTACAGGAAAGGTATCATGAATGAAAAAATAAAATAAATTTAGACAATGTATCAAAGTTTAAAAAATAAAATTATAACAATTTGATATGGTTTATGAGTTATTTAGGATAGTTAAGTTGAATATAATATGACGTTATATTGACTTGTCATGACTTGGATGCCTTAATTCATAAATATATTTTTTTCCTTCTTTGTTTAAAGCTTTACGATTATGACGATACGGTATAATTCGTGAATAATCAATAGAATACCTACGTTGAATATTAGTATGAAGCTATACTCACAATTATAGTTTACTGTGATTTGGTATAATTCGTGAATAATCAATAAAATACCTACGTTGAATATTAGTATGAAGCTATACTTACATATAATTTACTGTGATCCAGTATAATTCGTGAATAATCAATAGAATACCTACATTGAATATTAGTATGAAGCTATGCTCACCATTATAGTTTACATGACACAATTCTGAGGTATATTTTCATTTCTTTATTTATAACTTCAAAATTACGATACTTATGTATGATTTATTGGGTAATCAACAAGACAACTATATTGAACATAATAAGAAGATATCATTTTATTATGACCTGCATGTTATAGTTATCAATGTTGCTTTACCATTTATATATACCACTTAACTTTGGGAGTTTAAGCAACAATAATATACTCAGTATAATTTTACAAAATAGGATTTGTCTGACACTCAGTCATTTTAGACTTCTCTTGTGAAATGACCTTTTCCCCTCTCTGTTAGCTTCAAAGGATAGTGTTGGTATAGAATGACCTTTCACTTTATTTTTGGAGTCCTTATTATGAGATTATGTGCTTAAGCGGGATGAGTTATAAGATTAAGCTTTTTGTTGGCCTTAACTAAATATCGGGTCAAGAAAATATCAGATCCATGTTTGATGGTTACTTGAGTCCGAAATGTTAAATTATTGGGGTTGCATATATGATTTGTGCTTACGAGATTCTGAACTTATTTCGAGAGTCTTTTCAGAATTGGATTGATTTTGAGCTATTTTTATTGTTGTTCATGTCAGGTGTCCGTGGGAGGGCTTCCATGAATTGTAGGTCAATTGTGGTTCTATCTAGAGGTTTTTGTCTTGGCCTATTCATCTTCAGAACCCATCCCACGAGTACATAGCCATAGTGGACTCATGAGTTGGGGACTAAGAGAGGTGCTTCAAGGACTCCTTCCACGAGTCAGCAACACGATCTGTGGAATGATTCCATGAGTCATAAGTTGACTTGTGAAGGGAGGCCTACACCCGAACAAGTTAAAGGTAAGATTATGGTGCTTGAGGTTGATTCATATTAAGTATACTTATGTATTTTGATGATCTATTAGATTAGGGTAAGTTATTTTTGGTTTCTTATTATGTGAGTATATCTACTAAACCCCCCATTTTCCCTATATTTGTTAATTGTGATATTTTACTAGATGTATAGTCTATTTATAGGTTGTAGTTATAAGATGTTTTGTGTGTTTCGGTTTTTAGGTTCTTGTCATTTCTTTATAATACTGCTAGGTAAGGATGCAACTAAGTACCCATTATCTTGGTATTCACCCTTGCTTTTGTACGCATTTTTTTGTTGTCTTGGAGCCTAGCACTTCTTGACTAGATTTGAAATCTCAAGTTCGTGGCTTCATTTTAAGAGTATTCACCAGGTAAATACTTGTTGTCCCAATGGTTGTTTTTATATTTACTGTACGTCTTTCTTTTCTCTATAGGATTTGAGAGACCTTTAATACTTGTATCGTAATTATTTCAGATTTTTTATCATTCTACTTTAATGTCTTGTATATAATGACTCCTGGTTTTGGGGTGGTTTTTTTTAGATTCAATTTTTTGTATTGGATCTTCTATCTTCTCGCTTAACTCTATTTAATCTCTGTATTTATCGTTTTAATTGTTATTTTTCTAACCTGTCTAAGTAGGTTTGGGACAAGTTCCATCATGACCAATTTTTGTATCGTGATAGATAGTGTCATAGCACTAGGTTCTTAAGGATCATAGTATATAATCCAAAGTCTGGTAGAGTCTTGAGGATTAACGTAGATTCGTATGTTCTTTGAGAGGCTATGGTGACTCTTAGGATAAATATATTTTTAACTCTCAACCATGCCTCCCTAGTCTAGTCTAACTCTTATTGCTTCATTCCATTCTCTTACTTGTATTGAGGAAAGTTCGTGATTTTTTTCACACTTTTGGTTGGGCTTTCATCATGTAATTTTGGTGTAAAATCTTATACCGAAGAAGAAGTGGTAGATTTATAGGTAAGATGTGTAACTAGCCTAGGACTATTTTGTAATCTAACGGAAGATTGAGTAAAGTTGTGGTTCAATGATACATTTGAGGGTATTCATATAGGAAGATAGGTAATGGTCTGAAGAACTTCACGAACATCTTGTCTTCTACTATTAGTCATTAAGCAGTTGGAAGAGCACATAAGTCCAATATGCAATATCAAATATGGTTTTCCAATTAATGGTACAATTATCAGAATGACGGGTAATAAGTATGGTAACTTTGGAACTATGATTTGTAAATTTTGTCATAACATGGATGGATTGTTTAGTGTATTATGATAATGTTGTTGTTTCAACTAAGGCTAGAATTTGTACTATGGTCTCGTGGAATGAATATATTGACAAAGTTTTATCAATTTAGTATCGAGAATGTGCATATATTGTAATTTAAGAAATGGTCAAAGTTGTGAAAAGACAACATATTAAGTAAAAGAGTGGTGATTTTTGTAAGGTACAGAAGAGAGTTTTGAAATGGAATGACTACTTTCAAGGTCTTTATAAGAAGTACTCTTTTGACTTAGTCAATGGAGGTACAATAAATATAATTTTAAAGGGATCAGTTTTATGATACGACTGTCGGAGTAGTACATGTGTTCGCTTGCATAGTGTCATAAGGTGCATTACTTCCACTATTGACCTAGGTTACAAAAGAGTACAAAATACTTAGGGATAGAGACTAGGTGGTTTGGGGAATGTTTTACAGTTACTCGATGGGAAGAAATGTCTGGTGCAATCTCATTATGTCCTTCTTGATGATTATGTTATGTGCTACAGGTGGATCTAGTGGGCTTTCATGATGTGGTTACGAGCGATGAATGGAAACGGAACACATCGACTAACAAGTGAGAAGATTAACTACTAAAGGACCCATTAGTTGTTTCACCTATTTAGGTAATAAATTTTGATGTTGTATATAAGTTTGAGGAACCAACTAGTTGTTAATACGGTATTAGTGGGCTTTCATGATGTGGTTACTAGCGATGAATGGAAACGGAATACATCGGCTAACAAGTTTGAAGATTAACTACTAAAGCAGCTATCAGTTGTTTCACCTATTTGGTTAATAAATTTTGATGTTTGCGTTTAAATTTGAGGAACCAACTAGCTGTTACAACGGGTACTCGAGTTAGGCAAAAGTCTATAAGGGAAATTAAAATTGTAGATCAATGATTGGTCTAGACGAGTTCATGGTGTGAAGTGCATTTCAGAGATTAAGTAAAATGGATTGATGTGGAATGATGAGCTTATGGATAAAGTAAGTTTTCAATATGTATACTTGTGTGGAAATGACTAAGAATATCAGTAAAAAGGCGCATATAGAAACTGATTTTTTTACAGGATTGGACTGTTCAATCAAGAGTTTGATGTATCATACCAATAATAAGATCTACTTAATGGATCTTTAGCTTCTTGCAAAGACTCCAGTTTTCAAGATGGTTGTATAGACTCTTTTTCGTATATTACCGTTTATCTTCTTGGTTACTCTATTTAATATTCGACACTTATACTTGTATTTGTTGTTTGGATTGCCTATCTATTTGGGTTTGGGACAGGTGCTCGTTTTTGGGTTATGACAGTTCAATAATAATCATCTTCACCAGGATCATTAACTCATACTTACTGTGTACATCAGTCCATCTTTTAGCCTTAAAACTCATTCAACCTCTCCTTCAGCACAATTAAGGAAATTAAACTTTTTGGATTGATTCCCTTTGTGAAAGCCTCTATTCCAATAATATTGCTTATTAGTTGTTGGATAATAATATTATTTCCCTGTGCAACCTTTTGACAGACTCTTGAATTATTTTGGTGACACATTGCTCTATCTTGAAGATGTTTTTCCTTTGAGGATACACTTACCTTACGCCGGCATGATTCTTGACAAAATTATCTGTGAGTATGTCAAAAGAATTAATAAATTTCTCGGTTAACGGGAATAAAAAATTAATTATTCTCCAAATAGGGTCTCTTTAAACTTTTTGAATATGAATGACTTTGCATATTTTTTTAGCTAGGTAATTTCTATTGACAATGATTGTGAAGAATAAATTATGCTTCTGTTGGTTCGGTTCCCTCCGTACTTCGGTATGCATAAAATTTTGAAACTCTTTGAGACGGGCTTTGTCACTACACTGGACTTATAAGGCACCTATATGTAACTTTTATAGTATGGAACTCTATTAAGTGGTGGTGATTCAGTATCGGTTCTAATAGTGGAATTTCTTCACTTGTTTTATCAATTCTATTACCAAGATAAGAGGTTTCGGGATATCAAGCTTGATTCCAACCTTCTTAGTTACATATTATTTTGATTATTTGTCAATATCTAGTCCATCTTTTATTGTGGGAAATGCACACCTGTTACTTCGAGGTGTTAGAGGTTATTTGAACCACGATACTCGACAACTCTCCCATATTCTGGTGATGCATCTTCATGTGCTTCATTATAGTGACTTGTTTCATAACATGAATACAACAACATTTTATTGACACCTTCTAGATTTGTCTAGCTCTCTTGTCCCTTTGAATCCACTTCTTTGGAGGTCAATGTTGCATTCTTTTTTTACAATTTAATATTAATCATATTAGTTTCTGATGTTGAAATGGGTGTATTTCAGGCAAACAGATCCAGTTCCTAATGAAAGGTAGTTTGATATGGCATCTTGGCAATAGACAGCGTACTATTGACCCCATCGTTAGTCGAGTCATCATTGGCCTAGTTGATAGCAGTCTGATCTTCATTGTTTGGAAAAGATGGTCCCTACAAAGAAGCAGTATTCAATATAATAAACGAGTGGAGTTTACTGAGTTAAATCAACACATAGTTGTCCTAGCCTCACCGTAGGTACCAAACTATTTGCTAAAAATTAGTACATTTAAATGTATGCCGGACCAAGGCATGAGTTATTAGTGTAATTCATTACATCAGACTCTAGATAGTTGTAAGCTTTGGGTATAAAGATGTCAGTCTTAACTCAGGTGATTGCCCAAAGTAATGACTTCTTAAAGAAAAGAAAGCTAAATAAAATAATAAAAACTTGATATTCTAGAATAAAATTGTTGTCGTTTTACTATTAGTGATTCGAAATTCCTTTACAAATGAAGAAAAGTATAATGATGTCATGATCCAAAAATCGAGTTGTGACACCTATAGACAAGCCTGATTCTGGCTCAGAGTGTGTAGCGGTGGGCCAGTAACAAAACCCATAACAAGGAAGAAGGAGGAGAAGAGAAGGAAGGTATGAAAGAGATCTGTGAATATAAACCCAACATAACTACTTCCAGAACCTGGTGTATGGCTGTAGAGCATCTATATACAGTAATACAAAATACAACCCATGATAGGGAAAACAACAAAAGATGGCTATTCGAGACCTGACTAGGACAGCTCCAACATTGAAAGGAAACTGGTTAGCAAGGATGCCAAGTGCTCACCGAATCTCCAAAAATACAAGCTACTGTGCTCTATCACGCCCGTCATAATAACTCATACTAATACCTACATCAAGAAACGATGTAGAAGTGTAGCATGAGTACCAAAACAACGGGTACCCACTAGGCATCTTAGGCTGTCTAGGCATCAATAAGCATAAATAAGGTAAAGCCAAATCAAAATAAGTAAAGTAACGGTACACATTGAACCACCCCGAAGGGGAAACTACAGTAAAACTAGTGAGTGAAAACACAGGGTAATAACCATCCATGTATATAGTATTAACTAATAAGGAAAGGAAACCACTGACAGAGTAGGTCACCCTAACACTGAATCGGGTCCTAAGTAAACCGTGCTTACAGATGTGTACTCGTAGTCTCAACATAACTAGTGTAAGTATGACCTGATAGAGTAGAGATAACCTCGGTATTATAACTACTGATATAACAAAAACTACGGGAAAAAAGTAACCAGCAACATCGAAGAATGGAGATTTCACATGTACCCTCCCTGGGATAATCCCAAATCAAAAGGACAATAGAAATGCATATAAATGTCGATGTGTTCCCTCTCTGGGATGATCCCGAATCAAGAGGGACTCGTGGAGGACTTAAACCACATACCACGTACAGAAGGGACAGAATGCTCCCTCTTTGGGATAATCCCGGATCAAGAAGGAACTATGGAGGAATTTAACCACATACATGGAAACCAGAAGTTGGCATGCACCCTCTCTAAGATAATCCCAAATCAATAAGGAAAAACGAAGGACTCGAACCTTATACCACTACTCCCCCATATACCCATCCCCCGGGCAACGCATCATGCTCTAATCATAGAGACATGGATTGGCAGGGACCGTGGAGAGACTACAAATCCCTTGTAGAATATCACGCCAAACCCACTAGCAACATAATCATCAAGGCATAAATGCCAACACCAAGGATCAAACCATACATCGTATCTCGGGTAAAACCGGAGTATAGCTATATAGGTAAAACCCATAACATAGCAATATTCCACTGTCGTCATGGATATAGTATCCCAAATCATAGAACACGTAAGGGAATCATCTTAGATGGTAGGGTCAAACAGCATCATACCGCCCATAGGTGCAGACACAACCAACACAAGAACATTGAACCGATCCCTCATAAACACCCTGTCCGAACCATCAAATGGATGTTATTTAGTCAAGAATGTATTCATTTCCCAAATCCATAGCCATTACAAAAACATAAACAATCATCTCATTGGGAATCAAAACATGTGAGAACAATATAGACTCACTCAAGCTTAGGACACGTATTCTGATGAAAGATTCACTAGATGCATATTCAACATAATCACGAATATCATAAAAACAATTAGGTAATCACTAGGTTTGTCAACCATGCCATATAGATCAGTTTTCAACAAATGGGTATCATTCAAAGAAAATTAGAGGGAATTATCATGAATACAGTAGGATGTAGATTCAAAATTTACCAAAACTCTCCCTACAAAATATCACACTTCCTCTATGAATCATCAAGAGCAAAGATAGAAGGGTACTTACCTTGAGGTTAAGAGTTTGAACTTGTACCTTCGTCCTACTTTGGTGAGTGATCAATCCCTTTGAACTCAAGCACATGTGTGGAACACAAGTCTTAGTCCAACTTTATTTCCTTTGGAGCTTCCTCACAAAGTAGCTCAACTAAAGAAAACAATGTATTATAAGTATCTCCATTCTTCATCACGCATGGGTCAACCCATGTTTCTTCTTCATATTCTTCCAAAAAGTGTTTTGTCATAGACATGGTGGCCTTCAAATAGGCTACATAATATTTTTTATTAACACCATAAGGGAATGCCAATGGAATGTCCATTGAATCACCATATACCTATAAAAGAGAAAGAGAAGTACTAGGAAAATTCTAGTACTTGGGCTAGCATGGTTCAAAAGGTTTTGAGGCTTATACTCCTTATAACATCCATTTTGCTTAGCCATCATTACCAATTTTACCTTTTTCTCCAATTTTTCTCCTCTCTCAAATTGTAGAGTGGAACCTATGTGAGTGTTCCTAAACCAACCATAGTCTTTGGCTGTAAATACACGTTGCCCTAGTGGTTCTAGTTTTAGGTGGGGTAAGAGAGGTGCCATAATGATTAAATTTTGGGTCGTGACACTAGGCCACAACCATAGTCTTCACCTATAAACACACCTCAATCTTAGGTCTTATTTATTCATCCATAAGAGTTTTCCTTCAGTATTCTTAATATGGTTCTTAGAGAAAAGAATGGAGAATTAAACTGACTTTCTCTTTTATCATGGAAAACCTTTAAGGCTTATGCTTTTATTTTATTTTCCCATCTTCTACCCCTTTGTCATCTCTACATTAGTATTTTCTTTTCTCACAAAATATTAATGATAACATCGAGGCTAAAGAAGAAGTTAGGAGCAAGCTAATGATAATATTGAAGTTATATAACCTTCTTAAACTTATCCTCGTAAAAAGTCCTAGGATCGAGGATCATATCCTACTATGACTTTCAAGCACTATCTTTGATAGAATCGAATTTAATTTTAATAATAAGATTTGATCCGAGCCTCCTCCTAGTTCTGCATATATAAAGGGTTAAAGATTACTACTGGATCTTTTATATTCAAAAGAGTTGCTTTCTACGGATATAAAGAGTTATTCTTATAATTTCACCAAAGGACTATCTTTGGAATTTAGGATTATTTGATGTTTTTACTGGACAAAACAAACTGTGATGGGCTAATTTTTTTAAAAAGGGTTAGGATTTCATCTACAATAAAGATTGTCGGCTTAATTTCTTTCTTTTCCTATAAACCCTTGTGCCCTTTCCTTTTGTCACTCTTTTTTTCAACTGAGTTTTGTCCATTACCTGGATGAATTCTCAACTCAAGCTTGGCCTCGTGTTTAGTGGTATGGGTAATAACAAGTCCAATATTGATTCCCAAACAGTTTTATGTCATTTTCTCACATGTAGTGGTTCTTGTCAAGCCTCAAACTAGTTTCCCACAAATTCTTGATTGCCTTAAAGTATGCCTCTCTATTTGGAGAATTTTGTCATTAGTTCATGTAATGACCCTCCTAGTCATTTTTTATTCTTAGTGCAAAATTAGTATTTTACCTTCCCTCATGGTTAACTTATAGCATATATAGTCTATTAATATGGTTTGAATGAAAGGTTGAGTATTTTGAGAAATTTTGGTTTTTGAAGGTTTTGAAGTTGATGTCAAGCTTTAGCCTGGGGAATAACCTCTCCTAGCCCCACTGTGATCCCAAACCCCAGCTAGCCACACCAGTTGTGCCGCAAATGCTCACTGGTCCAAGTACCCAAGTATATAGGAAGAAAGACGGAATCGTCATAGCTCAGCCAAATACCCGATACCCCCAGGATCGTACAAGATTAGGGAAAACTATATCACTATACCTGGGCTGCTAACTACCTAACCTAGCCATTTCCGGCTAAGTACAATGTCATCTCAAAAAGAGGTAACTAATGGCATCATAATAACTGGCTAGCTACGGGTTCACCATGTAAGACTACATGAAGTACAACATAGATGTATCCCGCTAACTGTGGCTAAGGTCCACCAAATCCCCAGTCGCATACACCAAATATAAATCAAGCATAAATAATTAGCCAACCTAGATCAGCTCCATAGACACCAGCCTATATCGGGGGATAGATTCTAAGATCTAGTCCCTAGTTTAATCCTCTTCACAATCTTACTATGGTCCAGAGACTGCATGTAAAATATGCATTAAAGGTGTTACTCCTCCCCTAGCCACACTACAGTCGAGAGTCGGCGTGAGACACGCGGTCAAGGCAATACATAGGGTAAGTAGTTAAGCCATAATCTAGCTAAATAGGCCAAGGGACAGATAAATAAACATATTTGGGCCCGAATAATCATTCCAGCCCCAAGTTAGAGCTTTACCATATATATATACTATACTAACACCTAATCTGAAAGATGTTGATTGTAGCCTACTTAGATTTTGGTGATATCCTCAAAAAGAGTGCGTTAAAAATAGGAATCTCAGAACAACGCAAGACTATCAAAATCATAACCAATATGCAATATGAGTAAATATAGGACCCATATTTCTGTATAAATAGCGAGGTCAAAGTCTCGGCTAAAATTGGATCTGTAAACCCTAATAGCTCGGAAACAAAAAATATTTATCTCAAAGCGTAGAACACAGCTCATATGTAGTACTGAAAAAAATAGGGATAATTTCAATGGTAGAATCAAAATATATAATCCCTAGAAATTTTCTATTCAATAGAAAATAAAATACTAAAAGTGAAAAAATTACCTGGTAGAATCGTACGTAGAAGCACGGAATCATATTTCTATAGATCAAAAATCAATATACTACACCTATGGATCAAATTTAGGCTTAGGGAGGGAGATTTTCTGTTTATACTAAAGAGAAATAAGCAAAAATAGTAAGGACTACTTTTATAAGCACTAACTATCAGCGTGGCGCGATCACGCTGAAGGCGTTCCAGGGCGGTCACCACATTCAGGGTCCCTAGGTGCAATCATGCAAAACGTCTTAGCGCGATCGTTCTCCCCTGGCATGATTGCACTAAAGGCTAAGCAAAAAATCCCAAAACACACTTCCCCCAGTATATATTACAATTTGGGTCCGAATCCGTTGACCCATATGTGAAATCTTTATGAAAGCAATGCTCCAATCTCAATGGAAATGAAGAAAATGGCATCCAGGGTCATATGAAATAATCAAGCCCTAAAAGATTAAAATTTACAAGGAAATCACACACACGACAACCGCTACCCAACCTATCGATCCCAACAAGCCTCAACTGACTTAGGGAAGTTGCAAGGACGCTCTAAATACAATAAAGTCACAAAAAATATGGAAAATATTTTGAGGGCCATTACAACATCCCCCACTACAGTAATATTCATCCGCGAAAGTTAAGGAAAAGGAGAAATACCTCGCACAAAAGAATTAACAAGAATTAGCCGTATAAAAGAGCCATGTACCTCCCAAAGATAGGATACGGACGTCTACATATCAATCTGTAGGACTCTGCTAGACTCTTTCTCCTACAGCCAAAGATCCCTATGAACCTAAAGCTCTGATACCACTCTGTCACAACCTAAAAATCAATTTTTGAAGGCGTCTACATCTCATCTGTAAACAAGCCTGATTCTAGCCTAAAGCTGATAGCGGTGGGCCAGTAACAAAACTCACAACAAAAGAAGAAGGAGGAGAAGATAAGGTGGGTATGAAAGATATTTGTAAATATAAACCCAACATAAACAAACTCCCAGAACCTAGTATCATGGCTTTAAGAATCTATATACAGGAAAACAAGATACAACCCCTGAAGGGGCAAACTACAAAAACTGGCTATCTAAGACCCGACTAGGACAACTCTAACACTAAAAAGAAACCGACCAGAAAGGACACCAAATAACCAAAAATACTAGCCACTGCGCTCGATCACACCCATCAAAATAACTCGTACTAGTACCTACATCAAGAAAAGATAGAGAAGTGTAGCATGAGTACAAAAAATGGGTAGGCATCATAATAAGGTAAATTTAAATCAAAATAAGTAAAGTAACGGTACACAATGAACCACCCTAAAAGGGAAACTACAATAAAACTAGTGATTGCAAACATAGGGTAATAACCATCCATGTATACAGTATCAACTAACAGGGGAAAGGAAAGCACTGACAGGCTTGGTTACTTTGACACTGACTCGGGTCCTATGTAAACCGTGCTTATAGACAATATGTACCCATAGTCTTAATATACCCAGTGTAAGTAGGGACTGGAAGAGTATAGATAATCTCGGCATTATAACTACTGTATGATAGTAACTTCGGGAAAGAAGTAACTAGTAACATCGAAGAAAAGAGATTTTGTATGTACCTTCTCTGGGATAATCCCAAATCAAGAGGATGATAGAAATATAAATAAATGTCTGTATGTTCCCTCTCAAGGATAATCCCGAATTGATAGGACCCATAGAGGACCTGAATGGCACACGACCTATAAAAGGGACAAAATGCTCTCTCTCTAGGATAATCCCAAATCAAGAATGACCCATGGAGGACTTTAACCATATACATAAAAACCAATAGTTGACATGCTACATCTCTGAGGTAATCCAAAATCAAGAAGGACCATCGAGAACTCAAATAGTATACCACTACTCCTCCATACACCCCTCCCCAGGGCTACACATCACGCTCCAAGCATATCGACCTAGATTGGCATGGCTCGTGGAGAGACTAGAACTTGCATGTAGAATATCGCTCAAAGCCTACTAGTAAAATAATCATCAAGGAAGAAATGCCAATATCAATACTCCCAAATCACAGAATTTGTAAGGGAATCATCTCATATGGTAATGAAAAATAGGGGTGTGCCGCATGTAGGCGCCGACACAAGAAACTCAAGCACATGGAACTGATCCCCTATCAATACCCTGTCTAGCCCATCAAATGGATATCAAGCTCTATCCTAGATGATAACCTCTCCTGGCCTTACTATGATCCCAAACCCCCACAAGATGCACTTGAGGTGCCATAAATGTTCACTAGTCTAAGTTCCCACATCTATAGGAAGAAATACGAAATTGTCATAGATCATCCAAATACCCTATATCCCCAGGCTCGTACCAGATTAGCAAAAAATATATCACCAAACCGAATGTTTACTACCCAACCTAGCCATTTTTGGCTAAGTATAATGGCATCTCAAAAAGAGGTCACTAACGGCATCACAATAACCGTCAAGGTAAAACATCATCATGTAAGATTGCGGGGCATCCAGAATAGTTATATCCAACTATTTGTGGCCTAAGGGCCACCCAATCCCCAATAACATACACCACGTTCAAATAGAACATAAATAATTTGACTACCTAGATCGGCTCTTTAGCCACCAGCCTACTGCTAAGCTCTAGTCTGTAGTTTAATTCCCTCCCCAACCTTACAACAGTCTAGAGGATGCCAATAAAATATGCCTCAAGGTTTTACTCCTCCCATCCATTCTATAGACCATAGGTGGTGTTAAATAGGCGGACAGGGCAATACATGCCCAGGTTAAGTAGTTAAGTGACAAACCAGCTAAATTGGCTAAGGTATGAATAAATAAGCATATCGAGGTCCGAATAATCATTCTAGGCCTGAGATGGATCTTTACAATATATATATACAATATCATATTTCTATATAAATAGTGCGCTCAAAATCTCGACTGAAATAGGGTTCAAAAACCCTAATAGCTCAGAAACATAAAATATTTATCGCAATGCATAGAGCACAGCTCATACGTTGTAATGCAAAAAATAATGCTAATTTCAATGGTAGAATCAAAATATATAAGCCCTATAAGTTTTATATTCAATAAAAAAACAAATACTAAAAGAGAAAATAAGAGATTACTTGGTAGTATCAGATGCAGAAGCACGGAATCACATTTCTACGGATCAAAACATAAATATACGACACCTAAGGATAAAATTTAGGCCTGGGGAGGGAGATTTTCTGTTT
The DNA here is from genome assembly GCA_039654485.1 of Withania somnifera. Classification (NCBI taxonomy): domain Eukaryota; kingdom Viridiplantae; phylum Streptophyta; class Magnoliopsida; order Solanales; family Solanaceae; genus Withania; species Withania somnifera. The sequence goes on from JBDJHY010520386.1 coordinate 13,936, forward strand.
ATACTGAAGAGAAATTAGTAAATATGGCATAGGACTTCTTTTATAAGCATTGGTTTTCGGCGGGGTGCGATCACGCTTACCCAGCGCAATCGTACTGAAGGCGGTCCTGAGTGGTAGTTATATTTGCAGTCCATAGGAGCGATAGCGCAAAAGTTCTTAGCTTGATCACAGTCCCCTGGCATAATTGCATTAAAGGCTAGGCTGAAAATCCCAAAACACACTTCTCCGATTATAGAATGCAATCAATGTCCAACTCCGTCTACCCATATATGAAATATTTACGTAAATAATACTCCAGACTTAATAAAAATGAAGAAAATGTAATCCAACGTCATGTGAATAATCAACCCCCAAAGATTAACATTTATAAGGAAATTACACCACAATAACCGCTTGGAACCCAACTTATCAATTTCAGCAAGCCTCAACTGACTTGGGGAGATTGTAAGGATGTTATAAATACAAGAAAGTAATGAAATATAGGGTTGTATTTCTACCTTCCCTCTAGTAAGGGTTATATTAGTAATCTATAAATATACTTTCTTTATAACTAGTAATGAATTTATGTAAACACTTTAAACAGTTCAACACTTTAGATATTATCAAATCATATTACATACAAAATTTAAACAAAACACATGTCAAGATTCCTTTCTCAAGTAGATGCAGAACCTATATAATAATAGTATTCATATTACAAACAATAGATAAAAATATTTATAGCAAGTGAAATATCTCAAATGACAGTTTTAGTATTTATTAAGAAAAATACATGTCCATTATATTAAGAAAAATACATTTCCCATATGCAATTTCAAGCATCCAATAACACTTTTTTTCAAAAATCATTCATAAACTTTGTAGGTTATAAAAAATAGAAATTTAGGTAAAGTTACTACTCACAGTACTCGTGCTGAAGTACCAAACTTGTCACCTTAAGTAATCCTTATGACTTACTTCTCTTAATCTATAATTATATCATATGAATCTCGTATTAGTTTCCTCGTTTAGGATGATTTATGATAACATTAGGCTGCCCAACTATCTAAATTTCAGGTTATGACTCTTATTATATCAAGTTTATACTTCAGTCCATGTAAAAACAGTCCTATTATCTTTTTCCTTTCTCACTATGATGAACCAAAACATCCTGTCCACCTACTATTTCTTAGGGTAATCCAACAATACTCCAATTACTTTAATGTAGTTGATTATTTCATAAAAATTTGATCGATTACTTTCTTTCTTTACCCTTGTTTCTTGGACTCTCAGCCTCAATTCTATAGCCATGGGATATACAAATCAAACCCATAAACAAAGTTTAGAACTTTACCTTTCGCTTCTACTTCCCCCTATAATTATCTAACTGGTGAAACTTTGTTCATAGTTCGTTGATACTATGCATAAATGCTCACATTATTATTTTATTGCGAGTCCTTGTCTCTAATTAGAAACTTGTCTCTTTTTTTTTTACTCTGTTTCAATTTGGGGTATATTACCCCTTTGCTACTTTCCACCAGAAGTCACTTGGTCCAAGCCTATTGGCTTTTTTTTTAACTTAAGTACTTTTTTTCTTTTACTTTTCTTAAAATAGAAGAGGTATTACAGTTATGCACCCTAAGAAAAGAAGAATTTATAGAATGCTAACCTTAAAGGCAAAGATAAAGTTAAGTTGTTTCTCATGAAGAACTCCCAACAAGTATTTAAGCCTCTGTAGGTGTGAACTTAATGGAAAGGTTAAGCATCCATATGTATAATGGCTGCGTGACCATACAGATTTGGATAATTAAAGCCTATCTAGAGAATACTTTCTCAAATATAGAATAACATCCTTTGATCCATGGGAAGGTGGTGAGGTGAGGAACCAAGTCGAGACTTGTGACCTAAGTAGCATCCAGTACTTGAATGGATCTATGATAAAACTATGACCCATTTTTTTTTATCTAATGTGCTTCTTGTATTTCATTCGATATCATACCTTATTGGTATCTTGCATGTTTGTGCCATGCCCATAGCTAAGATTTGGGCACTTTATAAAAGTTCTTTCCATGCCCATGTCTATTATTCATGCACCTCATGCAGATGCATATCTATGTTTATCCCTAGAATGAAAAGTAATCACTTAAATAGAAAATCCCAATCATCCTTATGATTCAAATATCTAGTTACCTTAGTAAACCCTTCATAAAGTTTTCTTTATGATTCTATACTCAGCTCATGGCATGTGTCAGTTACACAACCTATTCCATAAATTTGATTTTTAGACCCTTTTAAGCTTCTAAATAAGTTATACTATGGTCATGTCTCTCGGAATGACAAGTCCTAAGGAATTATACCTTATATTATTCCTTAAATGGCTAATGAAACTACACTATGCCATATGTATTCTAAGATAAGATTACTTAAATATTCATTCTTATGGTTCTCTCTGCTCTATGCCTTATATATGTCTATTTATAATGATGAAGGAAAATTATTCCAAGATTATGTTGCATATAACCCTCTATTCAGTCTTAATGCATTCAGTATATGAATTACTCATGCCTATTGTACATTTACTTCACTGACCCCACATTGAGTCTCAAGCTTGCGATAAGAATCAATCTAGCTAGAATAGTATTCTGTCTGATAGTTGTGCTCATTTCAAACCCCATGTTTATGGTCTAGAGTTAGATATTTATCTATAGATTCCATAGTTTATTCTCAAACTTTATTTCCTTTAGTAATCCTATTTATGATGTGGTGAATAACAATGGAAGAAGCTCGATAAAAAGATTATATAGGCAACCGACCTTGGTGTGCTTATGTCACCTAGTTGTTAAGTGTGGATGAAGTATGAGATAAGGTACAATTATGTGTGATGATTAAATGATGCTATAAGGATATGCCCTAGTGAATACACAAAATTATTTATCTTGGAGATGCTTGAGTAAATCTCTAGATAGTTTTATCTTCCAAGAAGATACTAATAGGATATAGTGATAGGATTGAATATCATGTTGGTAAATATGTAGGAAATTGTTGGTTGATCTTACGTAGAATAGCTCGTGTTCTTATGGGTATAGAATATGGAATTTTATGGCTTAGGCTAGTATGGTCATATTATA
>JBDJHY010520600.1:5052-16341 GCA_039654485.1 Withania somnifera
TTTCAAATCTTTCCACCTAGATGAGCTCTAATTCACAGAGCATCCAACCTAAAAGTTCAGAAGCCACAATTAGTCAGATCAGGCCCCACGATCTCCAATTATCCTTGTAATTTATTCTCAACCCCAATTCTTATTTTGGTGAGTGTGCGAGTTGAAGGGTGTACTTGTAGTGGTAGAGAGGTTAGTTTTGTGGTTGATAATAGAGGGTAGTAGAGATAGCCTTTGTGCTATAATGATCTTAGAGCTAGAATGATAAATCTAGAAGATTAGAGTAAGGAATAGTTATTGGGTAAGATAGATAGTCAGATGTTAAGTGATTATTTAGGAATAGTGGGATAATATGTCCTTATGTGTTGACTAAGGAGTAATAAGTTAGTTTAAGTTTTATGATATTCTGAAGAGGAGGAAAGGTTGATCGTTAAGGAGACTTAGATTGTACGATGGTTAAGTATGTTAAGGTTGTGTGTAGGCTTAAATATATTTGAGTGGATGGTTGAGATATGAATGTATTGTTGTAGATTCTCACAGGACTAGCGTTACCCAGGTTGTGATGCAGTAGTTATGAGTATTGATGAGGAGTTGTATTTTATATGTGTTTAGTAGTAAATAGTAGGATTGAACTCTAGATTGCTAATCTCGTATGAGATAGAGGTATGAGGGTGAATGAATGATTTAATGTGTGATACTAGTATGCTAGAAAAAGTTTTGATTTTTTGAGAGTTAGCCTTAGGAAAATGAGGAGAGTTAAGAAATTATTTCATAAAGAAGTCCTAAAAAGAATCTAAGTGTGAATGTTTATAGTCCTTTAAGTGGAAGTTTTGAATTCGGGTGGATAGTTAGTTTTTAACCATATAGAGCAGTTAGTAGTAGCCTCATTTAGAGAGAAATCTCGTCAAGGTTAGAATTTTTAGTTTTTTTCTTAAGGGGAGATGGTAAGATGAAGAATCGGTCCAGTCTTATTATAATAGTAATGAGCAGTCCCAGTGTAGAGCTATGATGATATGATGATCCGTTTGTACCCTTTTATACTCTTTGTACTAGTCATTCCCTTATTTGTGCACCTTATGAGGGTTTATGTTCATATTCAGTTCCTAGAATGAGAAGCATATTTTTGAACCCGTTGTTCTTGCTTATGATGTAGATATACAGTCAGCTTGTGAAGTCGGATATAAGGTTATTTGTGTGATCCATGTATCCAGTTCTTGTTATGTACCAACTATTCATTCTATTTTGTGACATCAGTTTGCAAACCCCAACTTGAGTTCCTAGGGTATACATGATGTATCCCTTTCATGTGGTGGTTTTCAGTGTTGACTCCATGTATGAATTCCAAGGGTAGACCTTAATCTTTCAATCTTATAGTTTATGCATATACCTTATTTCCTCTCATTAATTCCATTTATGAGCTGTTAGATAGTAGTAGGAGAATCTTGGTAATTGCTAAAGTGAAAGGTATTGTATCCTCAGTAAGTGGTAGTTTTTGTGGGTCTTTATCACCTTAGGTGTTAAATGCTCTTGTAGTAAGAGTAGAACAATCGATTTCAGTGATGCTAAGAAAATCTGTAGATGGTTTAGTATTAGACTCCAAGGAAGCCATGAAGTGTATATATAATAGGCTCAAATGTTTTGTGGATAAATGTGTGAATAGTTATGGTATATAGCTATGGACTCATTGGTTGAGGCTTAAGGATGATTGTTCTAGGGATAAGGAGTAGTAGTGTTCTTGTGGATATAGAATATCGAATCTTGTGGCTTAGACTAACATGATCATCTTACTTGGAATACCTTATACCTCCAATTAGGCTTGAATATGATAAGAGTGTAGTTAGTCTCAGTAGTTTGTAACTATTAGTACCCTCATAATGATCATAGGTTCTAATAGATGAACAGAGTATGTTAGAAGACAAAGTTTATTTGAAGTGTGCTTGCTAATTTAGAGAGTGACAGTTGTAGTGCTAAGGATAGAGTAGTCTTATCCTTCTTTTATGTCTTTTATTTGTATATTTCATGTCAAATAACTCCATAATTAGATGAGGCTTATGTCCAAGCATATACTTTCCCTATGTTATGAGCCTAGATCAGATGGATGAGATATTAAGGCGATGTTAATAACTTTTACCTAAAAAGTCCCTATGAGTTCATACCTTCAGTATGTATATATATGTTGAGTGGTTTCCTTTGTAGTTCGTACTCTACTGATGTACTCCTTTATAGCTATATAAAGTATTTCATTATGGTACAATTCAGTTGATAAGCATGGATCTGAGCGGACCCAAGATGATGTGTTCAAATTCAATTTATTTCAAGAAATTATTCTCAGTTTCATGTTAGTTTCACATCAGTCAGAGCTAATAGCCTCTCCATAACTTTTTTCCCCTTTTCTGCTCATGTGCATGTATCATGTAGCATGTTGATGTAGCATGGCATGAGTCCCTATGCTTTTACTCATGCATTAATTGATGGTTCATGGTATTTATGGTAAATTATTGTAGCATACATGTTGGTCGGTTGAGTTAGTACCATATTTAGAGTTATTTTGACTAAATAAGTCACTAGATATCATATGCATGTCTAATTTATTTAGTTAGTCAGTCTTGGAAATCTAGTTCCTTCTATTCTTGATTTAGCCTCCATTCGATGTCAAATGATCACAAGAGGAATATAATGTAACACCTCAAAAATTTACCTAGATTTTAACTCATTAATTGTTTGTGACTTAACTTGAAGCTTAATCCTAGATGTGTGCCCAAGACGGTTCTATCCCTTATGTATATTTTTGGGTTTTATTTCCATGTTTACGAATCCCTCATAGTATACTTTTCAATGCAATAAAATGCTCATCATTTCGAGTTTGGAGCAGAAAGTGATGCCCCTTTCTATAATGCCTTGTAGTATCTCTATGATTTCTTGCGATTCTATCATATGTAGATGTTTTTGAGAGATGAAATTTTATTATTTTACATTCCTGGAGGCTTGTAAATGATTGGCATCAATCCCACATGTATATAAACTTTTTACATATTTATACACCACCAGACGTGCTATGGTAGAAAGTTTGGTGCGATTGCAAATGTGAGACGTTCTCAAAAACTAAACAGAGAATTATTAACTGAGGATATCCATGGCATCCATTGTATCACGCTTGGAAGGTTGGGGGTTTACCCGCTGTAGCACGGTTACAACTAGTATAAATCCAAACTTTTTACAATTTTCCCCTTTCTTGCAAAGCTATTTTTGAAATTTCCCACCCCTTAAAGCATCAATCTTATGTCGTTTTGGGTCCAAAATTACAAAGGATTAAGACCAAAAACACATATTTTAATTCATTCTACCCTAAATCAAATCAAAGAAAAGTCTTTTCTCAATTTCTTTCAAGAACAAAGACTAGGGTCCTTCTTCAAGGGATCTTTGAGAAGCCTTTACTCATCAAAATTCTTTGTGAATTTTCTCCAAATTCAGGTATGTGAGACTTTAAAAAGGTTCCCTTTCAACCTTGTGCCAAACTACCCAATATTTTAAATTCATGGTCAAGAAAGACAAACATAATTAGTTTATGTTAAGTTCCTAGTCAGTTTTTGGAGTAGCATTAGCACTGAGAGGATTTGGGAGACATAGTCCTTATCCCATACCCTGCGTTTCCAAATGCTGGTAAGTTTATGGACCAAAGAAACATTTATAGTTCAGGATTAGTGGATCCACTAGAAAACATTTCATGGCCCTTACTTTGATAGGTTTGGGACCCCACCCAGCATAAGGATATATGTTGGACCTTGTAGCCTTGTGCACAAATTATGTCATTTACAGAACCTCCCAAGTCAGTTAAATTGTCATTCCATCAAGATGGATATGCGTTGATAATCTATTTTAGTCAGTCAACATGCTTAGTTATGAGTTAGTAAGCTAGTATGATTAGTTATGTGTTAATAAGTCAGTATGGTTAGTTCTATGTTAGTAGGTCCGCATTATTAGTTATGTGTTTGTAAGTCAGTATGGTTAGTTATGTGTGAGTAGGTCATGATGATCAGTTATGTGTTAGTATGTTAGTATGGTCAATTATGTTTTAGTAGGTCATCATGATTAGTTATGTGTTAGTAAGTCAGTAAGGTCAGTTATTTGGTCAGAATAATCAGTTTGGTCAATTCCTTGACAGTCAGATCAGTAGAGTCAAAGAATATAGAGTTAAGGGTAACTAATCTAAAATAAGAATTTTATTCTATTATTATCTTATTGCATATATCTTGCTTACTGGGCAGCAGGTGGCAGTTGAGATATGTGTTTATGTTCATGCATTACATAGATAGATTATTATTTGTTGATATAGCCTGTTGCAATAACCCTCTCATATGCTCAGTATATTCAAATATACTGATCTCATACTTCTTTGTGTTGATTGGATTTTATTCATGTAGGTTTGGGAAACCTTCCAGACGTTCGTGGTTGACTTAGACCCTCATTTTTAGAAGAGTTGTAGAGTAGTGAGTTACCACTTGACTCAGGAACGAGCTGAAATTTTTTATTCTATGTTAATTCCTTTGTCTTAGAACATATATTTTGAGATAGTATTATTATCAAGATTTTGGCCACGTAGGGGTGTTTTCCTTACTTAATTTTAGTGTTCATCTTGTTAGTGGCATTCAGATATAAATTGTATCAAACTAGAATTCTGAGTTTTCATGATTATTTAGCTAATTATTTATTGATTGAGATGTGAGGTCCACTTAGTTAATATTTATTTTATGATAATGCTTCGCTAATATTGAGTGATAGAGCAGGGCATGAGCCAAGTGGTTCTTCAGAAGTTGCTAAGGTGACTTAGTGGCTGAGGATTTCTGTCTTGCCTAGGGGGTGTCGGGTTTGGGAAAGGTAGATTCCATCACATCCAGTTTTGGGGTGTGAAAAGTGGGTATCAGATCCCTAGTTTCATAGGTCCTATTATTCATAAGCCAAATTTAGTAGAGTCTCATGGATCAGTGTAGAGAACTGCGTTACTTATCGTAGAGAGGCTACAGAACTATAGGAAAACATATCTTCATTCTTTCATTCTTATCTAGAGTGATTGTTATGGACGTTTTGAGTCCTTACGTGTTTTCATTGATAGATGGCAAGTACCAGAGCTTCTTCTAACAGAGTTGATAAGCCCTAGTATATACCTGAGATAGATACCAAAGGTATAGGTAGGGGTATAGTGAAGGTCCTAGGTTGAGACTGAGGTAGGGATAGAGGGGCATCCCCAGCTAAGGGTCAGTCTAGAAAAGTTTCACCTGAGCCAGAGATGGATATAACTGAGCAGAAAATTCCTCATGAGTATGTTATAGTTGTCTATTACATGATATTTTGTCAATTGTTCTTAGGGTACTTGAGAGAATAGCATAGGGTGGTTCACCTAGGGTTTGCAAACTAGGGTCGGGGTAGTTTACCCAGATTTGGTGGGACTTCCACCAATGATTCTAGTTCAACTAAGTCAGCCTCCTTAGGTTCAGGTTCCAACGGGATAGGCTCCCATAGTTCAGAGGATGGTGGGGCATCTACTAATTACACATCGAGTTCATGAACTCCAGATTCTAGGGTTTCGAGTTACAGGCATAGTCATTGCATCGATGTCAGATGAGCAACAATGCCAGTATGATAGGTTTAGGAAGATTGACCTGTCGTAGTTGCAGGGAGGGATGATTTAGGATCCATTTGAGTTTCTAACCACTTTCCATGATCTACACTAGAGTGTGGGGTTGGTAAAGACACAAGGGATAGATTATACAATTCTGTAGCTTAGAGGTCCAGTCCGACAGTATGTCATTCTTATATTGATTGTGTACCAGATAGGTTTCCTCACATAACTTGGGAGATATTAGCTCAGGCTTTTGTGGATAAATATATCTCCTGCAGTGTGAAAGATGGTCTACATTGAAAGTTTCATGAGCCAAGGGAGGAGGGGATGAATGTTGATGAGTATGTATCTCACTTTTTTTGGTTATCCAGACATGCCTTGGCTATTCCGCCAGATGAGCAGGAGAAGATAGGTTTATGAGGGGGCTGATTTCTCCTCTCCAGGCTTTGGTATTTACAACCTCCTATATGGAGGGATAAAAATTTCATGGTGCGATTAAGTAAACTAGAGGTTTTGAGAGGCTGCGTAGGGTCCAATTTGGTGATAACAGAGGCAGGAGGCCCTATCCTTCTGGCCAGTTTTCGAGTGCCTTATCAGAGGGTAGAGGTACACTTCATCGTGTTGTTCATTCTCATCGCCAAGTGAAATTTCAAGAAGCCATGTAGACCTATAGCACTAATCAGACAATTCATAGTGCTTTCAGCCAGATACAAAATTCTTACGAGTCTTATCAGAGGTTCTCAAGCCTGAGTGGCCATTCTGGGTATCAGAATTCTTTACATCAGCCTACAACCTCCAGGACATGTTTTACTTGTGGTGATATTATTCCTTTAGATAGGTATTGTCCCCATCACATGCAGTTAGAGTCTCTATAGTCTTCTCAGTCCTAGCATGCTTTGATTAAAGCACTAGAACTTTCAGGTAGAGGTAGAGGAGGTGGACAGACAAGGAGATGTGCACAAACTGGTAGGGGTGCACACCAGACAGGGAGAGGTCAGGGTCAAGTTCCAGTTCAGCCCAGATGTCACACTGCAAAGCTCACCCCTGAGGCATGAATGGAATCCTTAGCCACTAAGTTACCCTAGCAGCCTTGGAAGAACCACTTGGATCATGCATACTCTACACATGTCACTCATCAGAAGAATTATTACTAATATTATAAGTGTAATGGACTCCTCACAATAATTAATAAATAGTCTCAATAAAATAATAGAAAAACTCAAGTCTCAAACCATTCATCTCAATCTAAAAGCCTCTACTAGAAAAATAATAGACCACTAGTACACGAGTTTACTAGCTAGTCTCTAACAAATATATAATAAATAACAAATAATAAATCTTATCTCAAGTTAGAGATAAGCAAAATAAATAACTCCATAGCTTGCCCTTGAATCAAGTGAGTACCCACCAATATTCTAATCTTCTAGGAATATAAGTATTGTCAACCTCGAACGTCTGGATGGTTGGCAATATCTGCATGGCATTAGCACTGTACCAAAAGTAGAATCAGCATATAAAACATGTACTGAGTATGTGAGCAGGTATAAAACAGGCTATACAGTGTAATGATATGTACTATGCAATGTATGGATAGTAAATATCAACTTTAGCTCTAACTCCAAAAAGCAATTTAGCATTTTATAATGGAAACAATTCAAAAATATCATATCTCAAGTAAACTCAGCTAAATCAACTTATCTCATCAGTTTCTTAACAAAACTTAAAGACTAAGTTAAAAACAAGATTTCACTTTCTTCTTTTCAAAACTATCACTTTTTGTTCTCTTTCTGGGAGTTGCTTTAACCGACATACCTCAAGGCATAAAGAGATGAAGTCCACATATTACCCTGTGTGTGGGGGATCCTAACATTGATAAAAGGAAAGGATGCTACCTCTAGTGGATCCAACTAGACTACAGACACACTTCCTAGGCCAAAATAATAATAGTCCTTATGTTAGGCTACACAAGTTGGGCTATAAGGGCCTCTACCCACCCCAGTGCTTATACTTCTCCCATATAAATATAATTATTGTTGTTAACTCCCTCTTTCAATCATCTTAACTAATTAGCATTACCTAATGAACCACTTTACCTTCCCGGACTCTTTCGGCTAAACTTTTCAAATTAGCAGAGATAGGAAAATATAGTCAAATTAGACTCTCCATTAGCTTCTCACTTTACAACTAATCAATTCAGTAATAAATTCATTATCTTCCTCAATTAAGATCAATTAGCTAAAATAGTCAATAAATCATGCTTCAATTTCATACTTCAAATCATGTAGTAAGTCAAATATTTATGATACTTCAATGTTCAATTCTAGTTTTAAGAATAAACCTTGAAAACAATCATCAATTCTTACCACAAAGCTTCTTTCTTTCTTTCTTTTATTTCAATTATGAAAATATGGTAATTCTTGAGGACTTTAATAATTAAATAATAATCATGAAAACTTTATGATTCTATGTCACGACCCGATTTCTCAGATCATGAGGGCACCTACTATACCATCAGTAGGAGTCCAACCCCGTAATCTGAAGCCAAAGTTGAGGAATACTATATCAAATGCGTAAAGCACAAGTTTAATAAAGGTATATGAATGAATAATGCATAAGTATAAAGAATCAAAAATGCCCAAAACCCGGTATCAGTGTAATACTAAACCTATAAGTACAGAACAAGGAATAAAAAAGTCTATCACAACTATATCTCCGAATATACATGGAGATCAAAATCAATGCTGAAGAGAAGTAGCGAAAGCTGGATGCCAAGATAGGCCTAAATCTGCGAAATCAGTAGAATATTCATGAACAACGATCTGTAAATCAAGGTCGGGCACCTGTACTTGGATCTGCACATTGGTAATTGTAGTAAGAGGATAAGCTGCCGAAGCAACCTGGACCCAATAGGCTTCGAGATCCCACTAGGCACATAACAATAATAAAAGAAGTAAATAACGAAAGACAATAATTAGGGTTATTGAAGCAGATCGTATATCAAGGGAGTTAGCTACTCAAGTAGGGATCAAGCAACAATTAGAACATGTATCGCTAGCTAATCACATAACAGGAATTTAGGAAATGAAGGAAAATGTACCCAGATTCGGTGCAACAACATATATGAATAATAACAATAATAATTCGGAGCCAAAAGAAGGCAGGATGAGAACATGGATGGTATACCGGTAACCTCAAGTAAGGGATGAATAGATAAACAGTAATGTATCGTAAAATATCTCATATAACACGAAATATCAAATAACTAATAAGAAGAGCTCAGCAGTAATAGTAGGACTAAAGTAATGCATATAAACACTGTCAAGTCCCCCAAAAAGAAGTGCAGTGTACATAGAAAAGGTGCTCACCCGTAGGCATCTTCATACTACTAGGGGTATACTAAAGAAAACAAGTACAGAAAAGTAAATACACACCATGAAGTAACCAGTCCTACGTACGTTTCTCCTTCAGTACCCGTAGGTCTAGTAGACAGAATTCATGAAGGACTAACCTAAATATTCTAGGTATATTTCTCCTCTGCCCTATACCCCACATCTGTGTCGCCAAAGCCCGGAGACAAGGTCCATGGAGGTATGTCACCATGCACGATCTCTAACATCATCATAACCTCACATCTCAAACATAAAGCCTCAAGGGTGGGTCTCATAGTCTGGCATCCTATGGCTTATATCAATAATATCATCAAGCTGTACTCGGCAAGTCATGGCATACAATGCCTTAATGTAGTAGTATCACCAATATCCTTAGTGAACTGGTATCATCGATATCTCCATAACCAATAAGTGTGATAAGTGATAAAAAGTTGTACTCACTGCCGTAAGATGACGAACTCAAGTGCCAATGGCTGTACTCATTGTCAAACAGAGTCAGTCTCAAGTCCCAGCATTTACTAGTCAAATGATATTTCCCGGTGCCAGGGTGTAAAGCCTGGGTTAAAATAAGTAAAAACAGTATTACTGGGAGTTCTCGATGCAAGACCGAGTTTATAACAGTTAAAAAGTCATTTACTTATATTATTATTAGAATGTTACATTTTATTGGCTTATATCCTTATTATTATTACTAAAACCAGTCTCTAGCCTTCATGGCTCAATAATAAGGTGGTAATACTGGCCCAAGCCTAATGTAGTCTAATCAGATCCAAGGCCCCAACCTTTCATGTAATGTATGCACGACATATCAACACGTATTTATACATGAAATAACAACTATTTATGCCTGAATAGGTATCACCGGCAATTCTAAGTCACAAGCACCATATAAATCCTAAAGCCGAAAATATATATCAACAAGAAAACGGATGAGAAAACGGTACATGATCTGTATAACCACCTATCTACCCATCCCACAGATACTATTTAGTACAATTATTAAAGCTATAATCCCAAAGATAGCCCCACGGAGCCTACTTGTCGTCCGACGATAAAGCGTTGAAAACTTGAAAATTTTACTCCGACTAATATCGAACCATCTCAAATTTCTCTGAAAATTTAATAAAAGTATTCCATATCTTAATATGAGGCTAAAATATACTCAGGGAACGAAGAATTACACAATAATATATGGATTATGACATGAGTTCATCAACTTCACCAATTTGGGCCATTAATGGAGGAAATTAAGGATTTTAATAATTAAAACGAAGGAGAAACTTGCCCAAATCGCATAGAAATAGAAGGGAAAAGAATTGTCAACTTTCTCAACTGAAGCTGGACTTGTTGGATGGTCTTTCACACAAAAACTCAGGAAATGAGAGGGGTTTGTTGTATTATGAATAGAAAAGTCATGTAGAGATTATTATTTATACTGCCAACGAATTATTCATCACGATCACGTGAAGGAAGGTCGCAATCGCATAGCAGAAATGTTTTGTTCATCGTGATCGTGGAAGGGCTCAACAAGATCATGAAGAGTATAGGGGTACAGTACTCCGCGATTGCGTGAAGGGAGAACACAATCACATTTAAGGATCAAACTGGACTACTTTGTGATCGCATGAATCTAGATCGCGATCGCGTAGAGGGAATTTACACAAGCATTGCAATCATAAAAAAGTAACTCGCGATCGCGTAAAGTAATTCTCCTGCACCAGTTGTGGGTTTTGACAACAAAAGTAAAGAGAAAAATTATTCTGAATTACCACTCGAAATGCATTCGGAGTCTAATTTATGCAAACAAACTACATACGCTTACTTGATATGACATTTTAGACTCAATAGTGCAATCAAAATCAGAATCCGTGGTCATTTCAAGAAAATGTTTACCAAGTCAACCCTTAGGCTTAAATTAATGAATTTCCACAATAACTCGAAAATACAATGACAAGTCTGGGAAATGAACCAATGCCTCCACTAGCCTAAAGTTACCATTATGGAGCTTATAAAAGAATCATAATTCTGGTACGACACTTTGAAACATGAAAACACCACTCAATCCAACTTAGGCCTTAAAATTAACTGAAATCCACAAATTAGCATAAAGTACAAAAGAAAACTTTGGAACACAGACATGAGATAAATCTTGACTTTGTTTGGTATTTCGGAGTTAATGGATTTATCAAAATTAAATTTCAAGTTGTCTTGAAGAAAAGTTGACTTTGGTCAATGGGTACTTAGTCTTAGGCTCTAAAATAGGAAATTTGAGATATTTCTCAATCGAGTCGCCAG
>JBDJHY010520708.1:0-17040 GCA_039654485.1 Withania somnifera
CCCCAGAATACCAAGTACCCAACCAGTCAGTAATATATATATATATATAGATATATATATATATAGATATAAGAGTCTTAACTCAAAATAGCAACAATAATACGAGTCACAATAGAAACTAAATGTAAACGGAGTCTGGGATTGGCCAAAGGCCACCAGCTAAGAACTCATCTCAGTACACTCTTGCGAGTAACTAAAATCACTCCCAGGATCTGTGGCCATCATACGTTGGTCCAGCATCGGGAATATAACCCCGTACACTCTAATAAATCATATAGACCCCCGGAATCAAATAGAATAACAGTATAACATAATGACTAGCCTAAAAACCCAGCCCACACCACTAGCCATATCACAAGCACATATAATAACCTAGTCTAGAATGCACATAAATAAACCAAGCCTACCTGGATGCCTACGAAAATCCTCAAAGTGAGCACACTATGAACCCAAAGCTCCAACATAGCCGGTATCACCTGAAACTATACAAATTTGAATCTAGGGATCAAAATATGCAGAACGAGACCTATATTGCAATTAGCAAATTGAGTTAGAAAATAAGCCCCACAACCAAAAAATTAATCTAATTATACTAGTGTGAAGCCCTCAGCTTGAGGGACTTGTGGTCCAAATTTAAGCTTAAGAAGATAATGAATCGAAGGGTAAAAAAAGGTTTAAAGTAATGAAATAAAAACATTTTGCATAACTAAAGAAAGCTATAATAACAAGAAATACCAGGAAATACTGGCACCACGAACTCCCACAATCACCCATGCAACTCCCCGCAGTTCCCCATAGCTGGAAACCCTTAGAATCCCGCTCACACACTAAAGAGAATAAAAGAAAATTAAATATAAAAAGATGAAAATGAAAAGGGAGATCTCATATTTATAGACCTGTAGGGCTGCTGGGGCATCCCTTTGACCACAGGTGTGACTTCGCTGGGGAGGATCTCTGGGCATAGGTGCGACCTTGCTAGGGCGACCCCCTGTGTGAAGGTGCGACCTATGACCTGTAGCAACACAAGGAAAACTAGGAAAACTCTGGAGGTGGGGGATCTAAAACAAACATTCGGAGTCCAATCCTAGCAAACCAAAAGTGTATTTTGGGTAAAAACACCCTACAGACTAAAAGAATTGACGAAACAACAAACTGAGGTCGTTTAAGAAAAAAAGACCCCAAACTGAAAAGGATCAAAAAGAGCCAAATTAGGGACTTTCCACAAACCTACTAAAATGAGCCCGGATACCCCGGGAAGAAAAACAAAGACTCAACTAGCCTAAAATAGACATTTTGGAACTGATGGAATCATAGGAATCCCAATCTGATGCTCCGATCATGAAATGATTACCCAGGCTAAAACATGAGCTTTGGCTGGGCTGAATTTCTATAAAGCAACCCAAACTCAAAATAAAGATCCCACAACATGAACTTAAGGTTCATCTAGACCAAAGTCAATATTTTGGATCTAATAGCACTATTCTAATTCGATTCCGAGCACGTTTCACATAATTTTACTCTCAAGTTCCACTGTTTCAAAACTGAAACTTAAAAATAGAAAAACTGAGATAACAAGAAAATGAGTCATCAGGGCACTAAGCTATCGGTCCCAGCAAGTCATAAACGACTTAGGGAAAGTACCAAACAACTCTAAGAACAAGAAAAGGTGAAAGTCAAAGAAATAACCAGGCAGGTCATTACAACATCCACCACTAAAAATGACTTTCTTCCTTAAAATTTAAGAAGGGAGTAGTACCTAAAGGCTCGAATAGATGTGGATACTAGAAGCGTATATCATGCTCTGTCTCCTAGGTAGTCTCCTTGAATTGTCGACGTGCCCAGAAAATCTTCACTATCGAAATATCCCTGGACCTGAGATACCTCACATCTCTATCTATAATAGCCTCAGGCTCCTCAATATAGGTTAGGGTGTCAGCAATATGCACATCCTTTTGAAAAAGTACATAGGATGGGCCTGTTATATAGCAGCGGAGCATTAATACATGGAAAATAGGATGAACTATAGCTAAATCAACCAACCAATTGGTGATCTGCAACGCTTTCCATACAGAGCCTAAAACGAAGCCATCTAGATACTTGAGTGGTAGCTGTTATTATATGAAAACTCTACCAAGGCCAAGTGCCAGTCCCAACTACCTCCTAAATAAAAAACACAGGCATCCAACATATCCTTAAGTACCAGAATGGTCCTGTCAGACTGCCCATCCATCTGTAGGTGAAACAGTATACTCAAATCACCCTTTGTACCCAACTCCCTCTGAATTGACCTTCATAACCACGAGGTGAACTGAGTGCTCTATTCAGATATGATAGAGACCAGTACCCTATGAAGTATGAATACCTCGTGGTAATATAACTCAACCAATCTCTCAGCAACCTAAGTCGAACGAGTGCATAGGAAGTGAGCTGACGTGGTCAATTTGTCCACGATGACCCATATGAAATCAACCCCTCTTGAAGTACGGGGAAGGCCTATGATAAAGTCTAGAGTAATCCACTCCTACTTCCACTTAGAGATTGGGAGCCTATGCATCTCACCACCCAACCTCTAGTGTTCAAACTTTACCTACAGACAGTTTAAACACCGATAGATAAAGGATGTAATGGACCTCCTCATACCTCACCTCCAGTAGTGCTACCTTAGATCATGGTACATCCTTGCAATCCCCAGGTAAATAGACTATCTGAAATAGTGGGCCTCACACAACAAAGTTTGACTCAGATCAACAACCTTAGAACAACAAGGAAGCCATGGACCCATAACACACCATCAGAGTCTACTCTAACCCAATCAAAATAACTCGATAGGACCTTCTCCCTCAACTGCACTAAACATGGGTCCTTATACTGGCGCTATCAAACCTGGTTAATTAAAGATGACCTGGGGTCAATACGGGAAATAACTCCCTTTTGGCACTGAAAGATCCAACCTAACCATCATGCTAGCCAAGAACTACATATCCCGAGCTAGAGGTTTCTTAGAAATAGGTATTGTAGCTAGGCTACCCAAACTCACCACCTTTTGGCTCAAGGCATCGACAACAACATTAGCGTTGTTCGAATGGTAGAGAATAGCCAAGTCGTAGTCCTTCAGGAGCTCAACCAACCTTTGTTGCATGAAGTTAAGCTCCTTCTAACTCAAAATGCACTACAAGTTACGTTGATCAGTGAATACCTGGCAGTGGACTCCATATAGAGAGTGCCTCCAGATCTTAAGCGTGAAAACTACCACCACCAACTCCAAATCATAGGTGGGGTAGTTGCGCTTGTGACCATTCAGCTGCCTCGATGCATACGCTGTGACATAGCCCTGTTGCATTAGGACACAACCCATACCTACACCTGAAGCATCACAATACACAGTAAACAACTCACCTTCAACTAGTAGAACAAGAACTGGAGCGCTATTCAGCAACTCCTTCAGCCTCAGAAAGCTGGCCTCACACTCAGTTGACCACTGGAAGGGCACATCCTTCGTTGTCAGTATAGTCAAGGGGGATGAAATAGAAGAGAAATCTTGAACAAAGTGACAATAATAGCTTGCTAAACTGAGAAAGCTACGAATCTCAGTGACGGACGTAGGTTGAGGCCAATCACAAACTACTGCAACCATAGCCAGATACATACTAACACCAACACCCGATACTACAGGGCCCAGAAAGAAGACAGAATCTAGACAAAAATCAAACTTTACAACTTAGCATAGAGTCGCTTAGTCCTCAAAGTCTGCAACACAACCCTAGGGTGGCCCTCATGATTAGCTCAACTCTACGAGTAAACTAGTATATCATCTATAAAAAATCACAAATGAATAAAGATAAGGTTGAAATACTCGAGTCACCAAATCTATGTAAGCGACTAGGGAATTAGTCAGCCCATGTAACATCACCAGGAACTCATAATGCCCATACCTCATCTAAAAAGCTGTCTTTGGAACATCCTCAGCTCGAATCCTCAACTGGTGGTAGGCAGACCTCAGATCAATCTTAGAGAATGTCGTTGCTCCCTGAAGTTGATAAATAAAAATCATCAATATGGGGAAAAGGATACTTATTCTTAATAGTCACCTTGTACAGCTGCCTATAATCAATATATTCGCAAGGACCAACATTTCATCATAACAAACAATATCAGGGCCTCCCATTGTGAAATACTAGGATGGATAAAGACCCTTTCAATCAAGTCCTGTAGCTGGACACTTAACTCACGAAGCTCAGCCGGTGCCATACAATACAAAGGAATAAAAATGGGTCTGGTGCCTAGCTCAACCTCTATAGAAAAATCTATATCCGGCTTAGGTGGAAGGCCAGAAAAATCAGCAGGGAAGACATCAACAAACTCTCTAACAACTAGAAAAATCTTAGGGGAAGGGGGCTCAGCACTGACATCTCTAACGTGAGCCAAATAAGCATAACAACCTCGAGCAACAAGTCTACACGCTCGATGCATATGTTATGACATAGCCCTGCTGTATCAGGACACAACCCAGACTGACACCTGAAGCATCATAATACACAATAAACGGCTCGCCCTCAACTGGTAGAATAAGAACTGGAGCGCTAGTTAGCAACTCTTTTAGCCTCAGAAAGCTGGCCTCACACTCAGCTGACCATTAGAAGGGCACATCCTTCATTGTCATTATAGTCAAAAGGGATGAAATGGAAGAGAAATCTTGAACAAAGTGACAATAGTACCTTGCTAACCCGAGGAAGCTACGAATCTCAATGAAGGACGTAGGTTGAGGCCAATCACAAACTACTGCAACCTTAGCCAAATACAAACTGACACCAGCACCCGATACTACAAAGCCCATAAAGAAGACAGAATCTAGAAAAAATCACACTTTGAGAACTTAGCATAGAGTCGCTTAGTCCTCAAAGTTTGCAACACAGCCCTAGGGTGGCCTACATGATTGACTAGACTCTGCGAGTAAACCAGTATGTCATCTATAAAAAAATACAAATGAATAAAGATAAGGTCAAAATACTAGAGTCATCAGATCTATGAAAGCGACTAGGGAATTAGTCAGTCCATATGACATCACCTGGAACTTGTTATTCCTATACCTCATTTGAAAAGCTGTCTTCGAAATATCCTCAGCTCGAATCATCAACTGGTGGTAGGCAGACCTCATATCAATCTTAGAGAATGTCGTAGCTCCTTGAAGCTGATAAAAATATCATCAATACGGGGCAAAGGATTCTTTTTCTTAATAGTTACCTTGTTTAACTGCCTATAATCAATATATCTGTAGGGACCCATCTTTCTTCATAACAAACAATATCAGGGCCCCCATTGTGAAATATTACGATGGATAAAGCCCCTGTTAATCAAGTCTGGGTGTTGGACACTCAACTCACGAAGCTCAGTCAGTGCCATACAATATAAATGAATAGAAATGGGTCTGGTTCTCGACTCAACCTCGATAGAAAAATCTATATCCGTCTCAGGTGGAAGGCCAGACAAATCAGTAGGGAATACATCAGCAACCTCTCTAACAACCAGAACAATGTAAGGGGAAAGGGGCTCGGCACTAACATCTTTAACATGAGCCAAATAACCATAACAACCCCAAGAGACAAGTCTACATGATCAACAAGAAGAAATAACCCAAACTAATGAAGAGCTAGTGGGACAACGCCACACTACAGGGGGCACACCAGGCACATACAATGTCATAGTTTTGGCATAAAAATCCAGGACCGTATGATAGAAGGTACGCTGGTCTATTCCCAAAATCATATCAAAATCTAACATAGCCAAATCAATAAAGTCAGGACACGTGTCATGACCCTAAATAGTCACCAGACATGACCTATATACTTTATCCACCACTAGGGATGCACCCACAAGGGTAGATACACTCAAGTATGCAAGTAGCCACTCACTATCAATGTCGAATTGTGAAGAAAAATAAATAGAAATATAGGATAGTGTGGAACCCGGGATCAAACAATGTCATTGCAGAAACCCAAGAAAAACTAATTTACTTGTGAAAACTACATCAGAGGGATCTACCTAATCCCTATCAGGAATAGCATAGAGCTAGTGTTGTTCCCCATCATGTTGTGCACCCAAATCCCTAACTCTACCTCTGGCCACCTGGCCTCCTCCCGTAGCTCCCTGAAAAGCTGGTGACCCACCTCTGACTGGTGGCACTGCCTGTAATGGTTGAATAGGTAGCACTACAACCTGAGAGGCCCCATGCTGGGGACAAGCTTGGGCATAATATCCCTTGGCCACACACTCATAGCAAACATCACCTATCCTAACCTGGACAAAGGACCCCTCAACAAGGCCTCGAGAACCCATAATTGTGCCCCTGACATGTTGGCTGCTTGCCTTGCTACTGGAGGCACGGTGCTTTGGCTCAACTAGAATCTTCATTCAAAACAAAGACCCTGTGACTTGGCCCTGAAAACCAACCCTGATGGCGCTGCCTCTTCTTGCAACCCCCTTGGACCTGGTGAGTCAAGATCTCCGTATGACGAGCATGGTTAGAAACATCCAAAACCGATGTTTGTAACACCAGAAGTAACTTAAAATAGCCATGCAAATCAGGCCTTAAATCATGAGAAAAGTGGAGAATCCTCTCCTTCCTTAGAAGATATTAGGTCCCAGTAATGTCTGGATAAATCAATAAATCGTGCCTCACACTCCAAGATAATCATCAAACCCAGTCTTAATCCCTCAACCTGTACCTGTGATGCCTTACGAATTCTTCGAGGCATATACTGAGCTAGAAATGCCTCTCTGAACTATACCTAAATAGGAGAAGATGGCTATGGTGATCTACGATCCTGAAATATCCGCCACCATCGACTAGCGGCACCCTTAATTAGATAGGATGTAAAGTCTACTCCATGAAAATCTAGAAGCTCCAAGGTCCGAAGGCACTCCTCGCAAATAGTAACAAACTCATGGGGTCCAGTCCCTATGCTCTCGAGAACCTGGCGGATGAAACATAGAGGAAATGGTCCAATATCTTTTGCACCTCAAATGCATGTATAGTAGGAGCTAGTGCTGTATAGGGGTAGTAGCAGTGGATATGCAGAAGCTGAGGGAGGCGGTACACCCTGTGCCACTCCCTGAGTAGATGACTGTGGCCTTTCTATGACTATAACATCCAACATATGGAGCATCTACCATAATAAATCTCTAAACACAGAAGTGGTGGCCGGGCAGGCTGTAACGATGGCACGGAGGGTGCCTATGACTGTGAAGTAGCGAATGGAGGGGCATCCTCCCCTACCTCCTCTTGGTTGACTGGGGGAGGGTCTCGATCAACCGAAGATCCTCTGGTACGGATAATCTCTGAAGGAATGAAGCCTAGGTTCACCGATCTCATTGGCATTGGAGCAAGTACCTAGTAGAGTCATGTGGATCAGTTCGTAGATGTCTGCATCCGATCATTAGAAGACTATGGGGTACCTCTGGAAACACTATCTTCTACCTCGGACACACACCCCTTTTCAGTACTAATAATCAGGGCCTCGCCCTTATAATATAAACCTTGGACACACACTCCCTATCAGTGCTAGTAATTAGGGCCTTGCCCGCACAATATCAACCTCGGACACACATCCCCTGTTAGTGCCGGTAACTGGGGCTTTCCTCCATAATGCGAAGTACCCAGCCAATCAGTAATATATATATATAGATATATATATATATAAGAGTCTCAGCATAAAATAAAAACAATACTACGAGTCATAATAGAAACGAAAAGTAGATGGAGTCTAGGATCGACCAAAGGCCACTAGCTAACAACTTATCTCACCACACTCGTTAGGCAGTAACTAAAATCACTCCTATGGTCTGTGGCCTCCACACGGTAGACCAGGACTTGAGCATAAAACCGCACACCCTCCAAGCCCTCATATGGCCCCCTTGAATCCAGAAGAATAAAAATAATAACACAAACACCAACCTAAAAACCCATCCCACACTACTAGCCATATCACAAGCACACATAATAACCCAGTGTACAATGGGCAATAATAAACCTATCCTACCTAGATGCCGACGAAAATCCCCGAAGTGAGAGCACCATGAACCCGAAGCTCCAACATAATTGATATCACCCAAAACTATAAAAATTATGAATCCAGGGATCAAAATATGCAAAATAAGACCCATATTACAATTAGCAACCGGGGTCAAAAAATGGGCTCCACAGCCCAAAAAGTTAAACTAAGTATACTAGCATGAAGCCCTCAGCTTGGGGGACTCGTGGTCTAAATTGGAGATTAAGAAGATACTGAATCGAAGGGTAAAATAAGGTTTAAAGTAATGAAATAAAAGCAATTTGCATAACTAAAAAAAGAGGAAATAACGAGAAATACCTAGAAAACCTAGCACCACGAACTCTCGTGATCACCCACGCAACTTCCCGCAACTCCCTTTGGCTGGAAACACTCAGAACCCATCTCACACACTAAAGAGAAAGCAATAAAATAAAATAAAAAAATTTGGAAATGAAAGGTGAGATCTCATATTTATAGACCTACAGGGCTGCTGGGGCATCCCTTTGGTCATAGGTGCAACCTCGGGGCGAATCTTTGGGTGCAATTGGGACCTCGCCAGGGAAACTCCCTAGGAATAGGTGCGACCTCACTAGGGCGACCCCCTGGGCATAGGTGTGACCTGTGACCTGCAGCAACATAATGAAAACTAGAAAAACTCTAGGGAGGGGGCTAAAATGAGCATCCAGAGTCCAATCCTATATAACCAAAAGTGCATTTTAGGTGGAAAACACCCTACAGACTCAAAAGAAGCAATAAAATAACAAACCAAGGTATTTTAAGTTAAGAGGACCTCAAACTCAAAAGGATCAGAAAGAGAAAACTAGGAACTTTCCAGTAGCATAATAAAAACAAGCCCAGACACCCCAGGAAGAAAACCAAGGACTTAACTAACCTAAAATCAATGTTTTGGAGCTGATGGTATCATTGGAATCCTAATCCAACACTCCATTAATAAAAATACCACCCAGGTTCAAAAATAAACTTCGGTTGGCCTAAATTTCCACAAAGCAATCCAAACTCAAATTGAAATGCCAAGGACATGAAATTAAGGTCCATACAGACCAAAGTCAACATTACAGAGCTGATAAAACTGTTGGAATTTGATTCCAAGTGCATTTACTACAATTTCACTCTTAATTTTCACTAATTCAACATTGAAATTTCAAAACCAGGAAACTGAGATAACAAGAAAACGAGTTGACAGGGCATTGAGCTACCGATCCTATTAAGTCATAAATGACTTGGGGAAACTACCAAACAACTTTAAGCATAAGAAAAGACAAAAGGCATGGAAATGGCCGGAAGGGTCATTACATGTCAGTAGGACCTCTGTTTTCTATTTTAGCTCCTTCATAGCCTTCGTAGTGATTTTCGATGGTTTGATGGGATAAAATTAAATTTTAAGTGAAATATGGTCAACATTCGAATTTAGAGTGCCCAAATTGAAAAAAATGATAGTTCCATCAGTCTCTGGAGGTGATTTTGGTCTAGAATAAGATCCTTTTTATTTTTCATAGACGTTGGGAGAATTTTGACCTTTTTAGTAAAAAAGTTAGTTTTTAGGCCCTTAACAGGTATTGGATCAAGGATACCTCGGACTCATGTTTTTATGGTTCTGTTGAGTTTGGAATGTCGAATTTATTTTATTTACATATATTATTTGTGAACATAGGGTTCTGAACAAACCCTGAAGATCCATTCAGTGTTTCAAAATGGTTAGTTTTTGCTGTTGGTGAACTCTTGGCATTGACCAATTTATCGATAATTTTTGCTGATAATTTGGTCATTTGGCTGACAAATAAATCATCTATTTTGACCGATTTATCAATCACTGTTGGTATAATTACAATTTTTTTTCATCTTCCACGCGAAATCTTCATATTGTAACATTTCAAAGGTAATTTCTCACATTTTAAAATATCAAAGAGGGATTTCAAGTTTAAGCTATTGGGTAATGATTTATTACACTAATTATTGCATCTTAACTTGATTTAACATGGAAAACATGACTTTCAAAGGTAAGAATGGTGAAATTTTCCCATGAAGTCAAAAACATAATTTCAATGATTGAACTATGAAATGGATTGGGTTTTTAGGGAAAATTGATATTTAGATTCCCCAATTGATGTATAAAATGCTTTTGTAATAAAAAATTGGTTTTGAACCTATGGGCTTGAGGTGAATTTTTGAATAAAACTCAATAATATGGAAATGTGGTGTTGATTTTCATGTTTTCCTGTATGTATTGTGTTTTTAACTAGTCGTTTGGAGTCTCAAAGAATGGGAATAGTTCATAATTGAGATATTTTCTTCACTTCTAAGGAAATTTGATGTTATGTGGTCTCTTTATTAAGTATTAGTGATTACTTGATATATCATGTGTAGTTGGGGAAGATGATTACTTTGGGGTTGTTGGGATTGCATATGACGATTTCAGAATAAGGGAATTACTGGATGTTGTATGAATTGTCTTCCCATTTGATGACTTCTAGTTACTTGAGAATTGGTGTTTAATCCCTTGCTATTCAGATCATGCACTTAACTTGTTGTTGTTGCCTGATGTACACTCATGATCCATGACTACCAATTGATATTTCCATTAATACTTGATTGGACTTCATAATGTTGACCATCCTAAGGAGATTTTTGTTGAGGTAGAGTTGGTAATAGTTGTACCTTGTGACAGATCACCTATACTCATATGTATCTCATTTTGCACTGTTATCTAGGCTGCTGTATATAAACTATTTACAGGTGTTGGAAGGTGGTTGGATATCAGGAGTAGGCACTAGTTAGTTATATCTAGACTTTTGTACTCACCCTTTCCGTTTTCTGCACTTTTGTGCAAGTGTTATAGAGGATTGTACTTTAGCTCTCCTTCTCATACCTGGCCTTTTATCCAAGGATATCTAGAGGTAGCTTCTACTCGTTACAGTCTCCGGAGACTATTTTCATCAACTTTGACTTTTTATCTTTCTTGGAAGACTTTGAGATTTAGACAAAAAAAATTATAAATTATTACTTAGTGGCTATTGTTTTTCGATATAATAGAATATTTTCTTACATAATTTTTTATGTATTACTTTTTGCAAGTAATTTGGTATTTCTTTTAATATATTCGTGAGTTAGGATGACCTACCAGGTTGGGAAGGTAGGTACCATCATGCCTGATTTTCATGGCGTGACAAAAATAGTTGCCTAATTGACACTATTCTCATTCCTTCATAATCATATTTATTCTTTTTTGACATGTAATTCAGGTAAATGAAACACCTTTATTACTGACTCTAAGTTAGGTTTAAATTTTTATGAAGTTAAAACAACAAATAGTTTTCTGACTAACACTGATAATGGGCTTAAAACTTTGTAACAACAAGTATAATTAATAAAACCGATCATTACTGTAAAAACATGCTTACAACTTGTAAAGAAAACCAAAAGAATGAATACTGGCCATTAGCTTTTATTACAATTTATGAGTATGATATGGAAGTTTCACCCAATAATCAACTAGTGTAGATTTTGACTTCAACTCATATGGACATACAACTTCATCAACTGAGTATGTAAATATCATGAAAACTCAACAATAATCATAATGGAATATAATATGTGAAGTAACTTCATCATATCAAGATGTTTGGGGTAAATCATAGAATCTTAGAAAATCTTTTAGGACAGAAGTAAGAAGCTGTTGTAATCAACTTGAAATTGAAACATGAGAGACATTGGAAAATAGGGTGGAAGACAACCATTATTAAATATTCAACATAGTTGGCTCGAAGAGTTTGGACCAGAATAATGGAAAAACTTAAAGCTTTTGAACTCCCTTGAAGACCCTAGGTTATAGAACCTTTGAGAGAAAATGTAGCTTTTCTTCTGATTAAAAGTTGAGTAGGAAAAGAATGAGAATTTATCATAGTGTTGTACTTAAATATAGTCCTTATAGAGCTTAAAATGGCATATATTGGGAATTAGAAGTTAGTAGAGTACCAAAAAAACCTTACGAAGAACGAAGTAAAAAGCTTAAATTTGCACACGCTGGAAATAGCCCTGCCCCGCACTCCTAATAGAGCTTAGTAAAATGCAGGGATCTAGCAGTCACATATAATCATGCCAATCCTCACCATCTATCAAAAAAAAAAATACAAGAACTCAACACTCGCATATAATGATGCCAGATAAGAAAGAAAAAATAAAGATATATTTCCCTATATTTTCGTATCCTCTCAATGATATGTAACAGACATCTCAACACCAATCCTCAAGAAGACTCTACTAAATTTGTCTTGTTTATGATAGGTCATATGAACGTAGGTATTTGAATCCAACTTAGCATGCCTCAAAATTAGGAGTAATGGGACCTATCTTCCCAACCATGTAGGCCACGAATAAATAATGAAAAACCAACTAATAAAGCACAAACTAAAAACACCAATTAAACTAGATAAAGAAAAAGTCTTCAAATACAACCCAGAACTAGGTAGTCACTATAACAAGAAACTATGAGAAGTTTATACAAGTTTTGTTCTATTAGGTGCACGGGCCACCACTTATCACGGGGTTGAGTCAGTAACCTATGGAAGAAACTCTGCAGCACTGAACTTTGTAAATGATCATAACCTTTTACTCCAAACTCTAACTAATATGAAGTTTATTGCATTGGAAAGTAGACTCAGAAACCTATAATTTGATAGGTTATAGGCCACATCAACTGTTCATATTTGGGAGATATGATTGTTTGAAGTTGACCCATACATGAAACTATATGAAAACTAGTCCAGTAAAAAAAGCTTTGAATTCAACTTTGGGAAAGGAGTTCCTTATGACTTTAATTCACATCCAATGCTACTTTAACACTTTAGAAATCATTTCATCACCCAGGAACAAGTCAAAGATTATATGTTTCGATCCTAACTACATGCATAAAATGGTTCACAATTGTACCTTAAAATTTTGTGTGTTACAAAACAACTGAGACACTGAAATGCCACACCTTAATGAGGTAACCCACCTGTAAAGATAAAATGAAAGAAGAATCCTCTACCATATCCTAATGGTAATCAAGCAACACATTTAATGTCTAAAATGAAATCTCCCCATAATCCCACAATCTTCCTAACTCAACAAATTGAATATCTACTAGCAGTGATCTTACTTAGCTGTCAACACCAAAAAGTACATTTCATTTACATGCAATAAAATACCTTACCTCACTTTTTAATGGATACGTAGAAAGTCACTTCACATCCTATCACCACATCAAATTTCATATACCTAAAAATATCAAGACCATTCGGTCACTATCCCTCAACGATATCATATCATAGGATTTGTACAACTAATCCACGACTAGGAAATCACCCATCAAGCAGAAGTACAACTAGCAAATTTTAAAATTAGAAATTAGAATAAATCTTAATCATACTTTATCATAAATAAACTTATTCTCTAATCATGCCTTAGTAAGGCAAACCATAAGATTGATGTAATCGATCCATCACAGTGAATCAAATATGAATTTTGAGAATAGACACAACCAATAGAGAAAACCCATAAAGCATACATAATCCAAAGGAAGGTCGCAGATTGAACCCAACAAATAAACTAACCCACGATCAAAAAATGCTAAAGAAAATTGAAGTCATGCAAAAATCATGTCTATAACATCCTCATATAATACCCCTACCACGGACGAGTGAAATTGAGATATCTAGTCTTGTTGCAATCACCTAACAAGTGGGGAAGTTCTATTATTATGACCAAAATTTTGCACACAAGTCATCCCTTGCAAGTTGAGACCCGCTAAGATGAACCCAAAGCAACAAAGTAGCCCTCACGGCCTTAGAGACTAATCAATTGGAAAGAAGTGAAATTCACCCATAATTCCTAAAAATCCCAAGACAAGTACATCAGCAACTAGTCAGAAGCCCACAATCATCATCACTAGAATCCCCATGGTAGACCTCACACTAGCACTCTCAAGATAATGGTGCATCCATAATGCTACTCTACTACAATCCTCTTTTGGATTATTCGTAATATTGTATATCTAGTGTTAAGAGACAAACATCTCTATTTATTTAATCTCTATAAATTTGAACTTTATTTGTATGCAATATCTAATTTGATCACAACCATGCTTCCAAAACTACTTGATTCATCAAACCCCAATACACTTACCATAGTCCGTAAACTGGAACAAAAATATAATGCCATTACTAATTCTTCCAAACACACATGAAAATGCACACAGTCTTACAAGTAATATAGTGGCTTTCTCAAGCTGGATATCAATCAAACCCATAGTGACTTGGTGTTAGTTTAGTATTTAATCCTCACAAATATTATATTGTATGTAATTATAAGGTAGCCAAGTAAAAATTGTTGGAAGAAGTTTATTCTTCTTAATTTTAAAAATGATGTATAAATTTTTTTCTTGAAATAGTAAATATTTATCAGTGATAATAGATATTCCAGGATCATGGTATTATTCACAATCATGCTTAATATTAAATTATGTCGACAATTATATTCCTCTAATTGTTGATTTCGGGGTTTAGCTTTTGATTAGAGAATGATAATCCTATAATCATCTACCTATACTAACCTCACAACTACATCATTGAGAAGGAAAGTAAAAACTTATTCTAGATGCATTATCGCTATCTTTCCATAATGAACCAAGCAAGGTGAACTAGGTACACGATCTTTTCCTAGACATGGATCACCCTGAATTAGCCGACGTGGAATAGAATGAGTATCAAATAAATCCCTACATTTCTCATCTTACCCTCCAGATTATTGATCAGTTCACTTTCAAGGTTATAAATTTATTCTAGTGGTGTCCAATAATTAAAATACTAAAGTAGAAAAATAGGAACTATTAAGATGAGAAATAGTAATTGTCTATTAAAGCCCAATATTAAACAATCATGTATCTACCCATAACCCTAGAATAAATGTGTTTATCCACACATAGTAGAATTCATACTTAATCCTTGATGAATCCAATGTTTACAAGTAAGAATTCACGTAAGCAGCAAGAACCATAGATATAAACCATTGCGAATGCATTTATCTGCTCCCAAGACTAAGGAATATTGTTACTATCTCTTAAATGATCTATTTATACAATTTTAGAATAAACGAAGTGGAGCACAACATTCCAGTAGCTATAACCATATTACGGCTAGTGTAGCCTCATCCACTCAAACGTTACATTATGGGTAACAAAAATTTAACCTCAGTCACTTCTTATGAGATTGAAATAATATAAACGTGTAACGTTTGGTAATACATTTAATTTTAATTAGTTTTGTCTATGAATAAACTATTACAAATATGTCACAACTGCTATAGCCTTATCAAGTTGAGTATGACACATTTGAGACTTGTCTCCTTTACAATGTGTTCCGCTACTCTTACCAGGTCTACTTGCAATGAAATATCTAACCTCCTATGACCCATCTTCATCATTTTATTTCTAAATTATCCTATAAAGCATCTAATCACTTCCATTAGTCCATTAGTCAAAATCAAATAAAAAATACTATGAAAATAAAGGAATTATTCTCAAATTGGGCTTAATACATGAGTAAAAATGATAGTTGAACGTATAAATACGCCCAAGATCACCACCCCACACTTATAGCCTTGGTTTTCCTAAAACAACTCCTTGCAATCTCAGTCAATCCCAAGGATTTCACTAGCAAATACAATAAGACTCCACGCACTTGATTTTTCTACAAGATGTAGTCATAACAAATAATTCACTCAAGCTTGAACTTTGATCAAATTATTGCAAGACTAATTCTCTTCATATAACTCCTTAAATGTAACTTGCAAACAAAAAATATAACCAACATGATAATGCAATGTTTACAAGATAATTGGGTTGTCGTCTTCTTACCATAGGATGTCCTCACTTTAGGGGTAATGCCATCACTCATTATGCAATAAAAATATTATCATGGCACATAAGAAATATCTCACCCTCCAAATAAAATTATCAAGCATACGCAACATATCATAGGATTTACCCTAGTGTACTACTCATTCAACAAGTTACCACTTTGTGAGATCAAAAGGTCTTTTCTGGTTTGTAATGTTGTCTTAGCGACTGGGAGGACCATTTTGGATATAAGTGACTACTAACCATATGAAATTTAAGACAATTAAATTCTCTTGGCCTCTTTTCACTATTTACCTATCCTATTATGTCACCCTTTTCTAATTATTGTCACGATGATCTTATGCTCAATTTGATTTTGGTTTTCTCTTCAAATCTTTTTTTTCTTTTTTCAATTCCTACAATTTATTTCCATCAAACTCACCTAAAATACATAGGTACAGGTATTTCATTCTTCTTAGTCTCACATACTTTTTCTTAGGCTAACCTCATGCTCCTTTATTATCTTTAAAGTAAGTTAGGGCCTATTTAGGTCAGATTTAATGTGGCCTTTAAATAAAGGGAATAAGCTTAGTGGTGTGGATTATGAAATAATAGGCTTAATGGATCAACATGAATACTAATAATAATTGATGGGTAGGAAATTTTAAGGTAAAACACTACAAAGAAAGGCATTAATCCTATCTCACAAAGTCAGGTATATTCGAACCTTCACACACACAGAGCAAGTATTGAATGTCAAATATGCAAGAAATTAAAAAAACTCACCACACATAGAATCTTTGGTTGGAAGGGGTTTTTATCCAAAATCTTGCTTCAAAACAAAACCAAATTGCATGCTATGCACAATTAGGCTATGTTTCCTTTCATAAGTGATAACGCTCAAATACACCCTAGAAACCAATCAACAGCGTACATGGTCGTTGTCAAGTATAATTACCCAACTATTTCGGGGTCGAATTCTCGGCGAGTGAAGTGGTCTATGTCCGCGATGGTGCAAGTAATCACTAAGTTATGCTAATTGACTTGACAAAGATGTAAAGAAAGTAGATTGGGGGGTTTGATTCAATCCAGCAATGT
>JBDJHY010521351.1:0-17035 GCA_039654485.1 Withania somnifera
AAATATACTTATTTGGTTGTGCAAATCAACAACTATCCCTAGTGCATACCTGAATAACTTAGTGAATCTATCTTATACTCAACAATTGATAGGCATCCCTTCTCAAATTTAAAAAATTCTCGAGTCCATGCCGCCCTATTCTCTCTAGGAAATAACTTGCCTAAAAAGGCCTTCTGAAACCCAAGCTATGTAGGAGAGTTGCACTAGCTACACTACTCTTTATAATTTACGTATGTTTTTGTGACATCCTTATAATGACCCTTGAGATTTTTTAATTTTTTACAACTCACTTTCACAAAGATAATCCCTATTACTTATCCTCAGTCATTTAAGACTTGTTTAGATCAATAGTTTGATCCCTAATAGTTGTTATAGTTTAATTGCTTTATAATTAAAGGTGGATTAATGGTTTGGAGCATTGAAACTCTATTGACGCTACTGTTGTGAACTGTGACCTACAACTAACTTAGGTTTGTCAATATCTAACATCCCAGTCTTGACCTTCTTGATTCTGCAGCTTTTTCTTTATTTGTCTAATCTCATTCAATCTACTTCGGTTGAACTAAAAAAAGGCCTATATCCATGTCACTATCAAGAACAACTGGTCTCCCTTCCTTAAAAAAATTACGGAAGAGTTAAGAAACAAATATACTTATTTGGTTGTGCAAATCAACAACTGTCCCTAGTGCATACCTGAACAATTGAGTGAATCTATCTTATACTCAAGAATTGATATGGATCCCTTCTCCAACTTAAAAAATTCTCGACTCCTTGCCTCCCTATTCTCTCAAAGAAATAACTTGCCTAAAAAGGCCTTCTGAAACTCAGGCTATGTAGGAGGGTTGCACTGGCTACCCTACTATTTATCCACTAATCTACCCATGTTTTTGTGACATCCTTATAATGACCCTTGAGCTTTTTTCATTTTTAACGACACACTTTTACATAGATAATCCCTATAACTATCTGAAGTCATTTGAAACTTGCTAGGATCGACAGTTTTATCCCTAACAGTTGTTATCGTATAATTTCTTTATAGTTAAAGGTAGATGAATTCTTTTGAGCATTGAAACTCTATTACTGCTACTATTGTAATCTGTGACCTACAGCTAACTTAGGTTTGTTGATATCTAACATCCCAGTCTTGACCTTCTTGATTCAGTAACTTTTTCTTAGCTTTGTCTAATCTCATTCAATCTACTTTGGGTGAACTATAAAATGGCATATATCCATGTCACTATTAAGAACAACTGGCCTCCCTTCCTTCAACAAATTAGGGAAGAGACAAGGAACAAATATACTTATGTGGTTGTGAAAATCAGCAACTATCCCTAGTGCATACTTGAACAACTGAGTGAATCAATCTTATACTCAACAATAGATATCGTATTAACATATAGAATACATTGGTGCAAGTTTTAGATTATTCAGAGACCGTCTAACATTAGTCGGAATAAGATTTGTGATTTTGTAGCGTTTTGTCGTCGGACGACAGGTAGGCTCCGTGGGGCTATCTCTGTGCTTATAACTTTAATAATTGTACTAAATAGAATTTGTGTGTTGGGTAGCTAGTTAGATATAGTGACCCTGTACCGTTCTTTCATCTGTTCCTTGTCGATAATTATATTTTATCATCCGATTAATATGGTGCTCGTGACTTAGAAATTGATTAGAGATACCTATGCAAGGTATAGGATGTTGAGATTACATAATCATATGTTGATATGAATACTTGTTGACTTGTTGTACATATATGACACGAGAGGTTGGGCCTTTGGCCCCAATGAGAGTGTATCGAGGGTTGGGTCAGTATCACCACCTGATTATATAACCATGATGGCCAAAGGACGATTTTGATAACAAAGATGAATAATGACATAAAAATCAATGGTAAAATTCTAATAATAATATAAGTAATGACCTTTTACAATTTTAGACTCGGCATTGTATCGAGCACACGGTACTACTATTTTACTTGTTTTAGTTTAGGCTTTGCCTCCTGGGGCACCGAAAATATCATTTTTAATAAATACTGGGATTGACACCGACTTCGTTTGGCAGTGAGTACAACCGCTGGACTTGAGTCCGTCGTCGTAAGGTAGTGAGTACAGCTTTTTGACACACATTATACTACTGGCAATGGAAATTAAGGATACCCGATCTTTTATGGATTTTGGTGATACGATGATATACCGGCATTGTACGCCTTAATTTTCCAATCACAGCTTGATAATACTATTGATATGAGGCACGAGATCCCAAACTTGAGATCTTAGTCCGACAGGGCTTGACGATACTATTGATATCAGGCACGAGATGCCAGCTTGAGATTAATTGCAGTTCTAAAATTGGGATGTGAGATTTTGATGGCATTCCTATACATGTTTAGTTTCTACACTTGTTTTCTTCAGTGTGCTCATAGGTCGGATGGGGGGCCAATGGGTGAGCATGTTTTCGTGTATGTTGCGCTTCTTTCTAAGGGACTTGTCAGCGTTTAATTGCTTTACTTTATTATTCTTGTTACTACTTAGCTGTTATGGTTGGCTAATTGTTGCTTCATGTTATGTGGGATATGGTGCCTTAAATTTATTATCCATTCATTCGTCCTTTACTTGAGGTTATAGGTATACCATCCCTTTTCTACTCCTATCTTCTTTGATTCCTGTTTATTCCATTATTATTCACATATGTTGTTGCAAGGAATCTGGGTACGTCTTCTTTCATTGCCTGAGATCATGTATGTGATTAGCTAGTGATACATGTCTACTTGCTATGTGATTCTTATTTGAGTAGCTAGCTTCCCTTATTGTACTATTTGCTTCAGTGCCCCTTTTCTTTTTATTCCATTATTTATTACTTTTATTATTATTATATGCTCAGTGGGCCCTCGAAGCCAACTGGGTACGGGTTGCTTCAGCAGCTTGTACTCATACTACACTTGCACATGTGCAGATCCGAGTACAGGTTTCCGATCGTGATATACAGTCAGTTGTTCGTTCGGATTTCGTCTACTTCAGAGATTCACGGTGAGCTTGGCGTCCGGCTTTTACCGCTTCTCTTCGTCTTTGGAATTTTATTTGATCTCCATGTATTTCAGAAATATAGTTGTACTAGACCTATTTCAGATTTACTATTTCTGTACTTAGTAGTTCATTTGACACTGATACCAGGTTTTGGGGCATTTATTTGATTCTTAAAAACTTCCGCACTTATTTATCTTTGACTTTTGAAATACTTCCATAATTGATTTAGCAGTCCTCCATTTCGGCTACGAACTCGGGGTTTGGTTCTCCTACTGGAGGTATATTAGGTGCCATCATGATCTGTGAAATTGGATCATGACACATGTAGAGATTAATTTATCATGGGACTAGGAGAGGTTCACTCATGCTCAGAAAGAAATTTGATAATGCACGCAATATCCATAGGCTTGCCATTATCAACTCTTAGTTTCCAGCAGGTTAACTTGAATCACATCAGGACTTTGTTTGACTTGTAATGAAGGTTTGAGTGCATGCAGGTTACAGTTAGGGAACTTAGTGGCTGACTCATTTTATCCAATTACCCCCCTCCCTTTTCTCTTCTTTCATCATTTTCCCTTTTATACACCTCTTTCTCAGCTCCTTAGCCTCGAAATTCTCATTTATGGCCTCCTCCCCTTTTATTTATTATTTATACATATACTACTATATATTTTTTGTGTTATTTTTTTATTTTTTTCACATACAAGAAGGTTCTCTAGTAGTCATCCTTAACCTAATTTTAAACTTAGGTTGAAGACACATTATTCACCACAAGACCAAGGCCAATACATAGTTTCACCATGCATTTATCATGATGTTTCTAACAAAGAGACCCTCAACTCAGGTTTCACTGCCTGAATTGAGGTTAACAATATCCAAAGGAGAACCAGGGCTAAAACAAAATTTTCTTACTTTTCAGCGACAGTTGGTTCCGAAAGATTGTTATAGTGATAAAATATAGAAACTCAACAGTATTTGTAGACACTTCTAAGGCTTAGTGACTATACAAAGAAGGCCTATGATCATTTCCGATTCAACATACTTTTTACTTAGCTAAAATTGAACCGGGCAAGTTCTAGATATCATGTACACAAGAAGAACGCAACTATTACAAAAACTGGGATTTTAGTAGTAGGCGGCATCCTCTCTTAGGTCCACTTCCACGAATTAAATCTATATTAAATCTCAACTTATCAGAATAACTTAATAGTCATGATTCAATTCAAGTGCATTTTTCTTTCTCATTTTTTGGATCTGATTGTAACAATGGAGAAATAGGAAGACTTTGGCAATTCATAATAGAAGGGGGTATGATGACAAGGGACATTTAAATAAGTTTGATTCTTTATCGGATCATAAAAACCTACTTCCTGAAGATCTTTTTCTTCTCTTTAGGATCGAACATCAATTGCAATAATTCGATAGACGACTCATTGGGATAGATATAGATGAACAACACCCCTTCTAGAAAAGTATAGAAAGCTTTCTCCTCGTACGGCTCGATAAAATAATTGATTCAAGGTTTTATCTCTGTATGAAATCCTATCTAAGAAATTACAACTAGGTCCAACTTGAGCTCAGTTGATTCTTGAAGCAGTAACTTTGGATCGAGAGCTAGATGCTTACCTTATCATTATGAAATGAAAAGGAGAAAGAGCTTAATATGGATTGCCTCACAATAGTGCTTGATTTAACATCGCGACACGACACAGCTACCATGATTATTCATATTTTTTCATAGTTTGGAAGAGGCATTGTATCTCTGGGTAATGTTCCAGCCTTCCGCTAATTCAAAGAAGCGGATATCTACTCCATCTGAAATTCCAATTGCTTTATTGAAGTGGAATTTGAATCTACCATCTTGATATTAGATATCTTCATTTTTATAAATTGTGAGCTTTCATCGTATGATTCTACCTTCTGCAGCACTTTACCTAACATCTCCTCTATTTTTGAAGTACCAATCTCTCTCTCACAATTCCCTAGAGGCAAATATATCCCACTCCTCTCTTTCTTGTATGTATACTTATTCCTCCAATTATTTTTTCCCTATCGTGGTAATCTCTCTTTTCATTGAAGTATTCTCTGTTATACTTCTGACCTTGGGTTCCTTGATGGTACCCCAACTGATTCTGCAAATACTTTGCTTCCTGCTCGAAATCTGACTCATTATCTTCATACGTTCCTTTTCCATAAGTAACAACAACTTTCACTTTCTCATAACCTCCACCTAACAGTTTCTTAGATATAAGATCTATTTGAGTTTTTATGTGGGCCATACCTTGATCCTTTTCTTCCTCTCTCCGGCGTTGCTCCGCCGACATAGTTTCCACTCTTGCACTACCAGACACTTAAGTTTCTCTATTATGCTACCCGCGATTATTTTTGGTCACTTTGTCAAGTGCCTGTAAAACTTGGGCATACGATCTAGCCATGTATGATCCTTCATTGATTCCATCTGCTGCTAACTCTGAAGGTGCATTCGGAGCTTTATAGAATGCCTCTTTAAGATAGTGAACTCCCAACACATGAGTGGGACATTGCTTGATCTTCTTGTTAAATCTCAACCATACCTCATGCAGAGCTTCATCGTTCTTTTGCCTGAAGTTGGTGATTTCATCCCGGAGCACTAATATCTTTGAGAGAGGAAAGTCCATTTCTAGGAAAGCCTCTTCCAGTTCACCCAGATAGATATCAAGTTTGGTGGTAGGTCATCCAACCACATAATGGCTTCTCTACCCAATGATAAGGGAGATAGCCTCAGGCGAATAGTATTTTGACCCACTCCCAGTGAGTTGTAAGACTTATAGATAGCAGTGAAGTTCTTCAAGTGGAGGTTGCGGTATTCACCTGTTACTTCTCTGAATAGCCCTTCATAGTTAAGAGTTGGATCATAGTGCTGGCGATATTGAACTTGTTGCCTGATGTTAGAAGAGGTAGAATAATTTCTCCCGTTCCACCGGCTCCATCTAAGTCAACATCATCATCGTCGTCAAACACCTCATTGTTCCTCACAGGTTGAGGTCAAGGAGATGCAACTGGATTGTTGCCTCCAGGTGGATCATTTGGAGGTAACTAATCAGGATTGTGCAACGGTGCATCGCCTGGTCTATTCACTTTCTCACCGTTCTAGTAATCTCTGGATTGAAAGACAATAAGGCATACTTGAGCTTCGGGTACTTGGCATAAACTATCGATCAACCAGTAATAGAACAAAAACATCTAAAAGTAAAAACTAAAAATAAGACTAAATCACAAATATTCACACTTGGCCTTAACTGACAATCGTATTCTGGGGCAACGGTGTGAAAATTTAATAACGCTCGAATTACACCTCCTAACGAAGCACAAACAGTCTTTGTTCAAATGTAGAACCCAACAAGGTTGGGGTCGAATCCCACAAGGAATATGGTCTCAAATTCAGGTCTAATGACAACATTTAATCAATGAGTCAATTATTTCTAAAAGACATAAAAGTAAATAAAGGGTTTGTTTGTTAAAAGTAGTAACAACTTGCAATTGAGTTTAGAGATCAATTTGTGTATTTTATAACGGATTTCAAGCGATAAGAGAAACCTAGGATTATGTTCACCATGGTATCAACAAATTCTTGGGTTATAAACGTTAGTGGTCTTTCAATCTTTCACAAATGTATAGTTATCAATAGTAACAGTGTTATTCATCTAACTGTTTTTTAACATATTCCTAGACAAATCGTTTTTACACTTTCTCAGGCTATAAAAAAGTGTAGTATTTCTATAACAATAACTTCAAGATAATTATCATAGTTACAGTGATAATCATTAGACAAGGGTTAAAGTCCCGAATTTCTTATCATAAGCTCAACTCCTAGGTTTAATCATATTGTTCATACTGACTAAACCTAGGCATGTTCTAATGTTTACGACCACCAAAAATCAGTTAATTATAGAGATTATATGTTAATACACTTATTAAGATGCAAGAAGCATGTTAGAATTATAATTCTAAATTTGTTTCAATCATGGATCCTACAACCCTAAAGTTAGGGGTTTAACTAATCATAATTGTAATTACACAACAGTAAAGAGAATATTCAATAGATATCATACCAATAAAATACTCTTCCAACCTATTGGGAGTACCTATTGCGTTTACATTTGACTTTGGAATGTTGTGTTGTTAGGGAGAGTAACACCTTTGGTGCGTATCATTTACACACTGACTCTGGAACATAGTGACCTATGGTGTGATTATACTAGTGACTAAAGCAGAGTAGTTATACCATGATTTAGGCTAGACGCATTAGAGTCTATCAAGGTAGGATGATTACTCTGTGTTCTACCTGAGATGTTGCGTATGATTAAGGTGTGTGTGGCCTTTAGCCATAGATAGCCGGATGCGGATTCACTAGGCAACTAGTAGCCCTATGTGATGATATTATTGTGTTGGATAGTTAGTAGTCCTATGTGATGATATTGTGCCCTAGCCAGGTGCGAGCCTTAGAGTGAGTCGTATTGAACTTAGATATGATAATTCTATGTTTTTACCAATAGGGGTGTGTAGTTGGACCCTAATAGGCTCCCTCTGGGCAATTGTAGCATCTGTGATGCGATTACTCGAGGCTTGGGACCGTAGTTGGACTAGGGTAGGATATACCTCGTGACTAGGGCTCAACAGCTATCCGAAGGATTCCAGCTAGCAATCTTATACCATTTTAGAATATTGATTTATTTTGTCTAGAGATCACGCATTAAATGTTTTAAAAAGATAACTTGATTGTAATAGAATAATAATCAAAAACTGATTACATATATATACACTTTCCACGACTGCACTTAGTATGGAGTTATTTTCTCCTACTACCTGAGGCTATTTTCTCACTATCGCTGTGATTTATAGATATTGCCTATATTAGATAATTGGGTTTTACCGAAATTTAGATTTTACCTACATGGTTGGGCTTGAGTTTCCAATGAGATATGATATACGGGCTGAGCCCAAGTTTTGAAATTTTGGCGCTGATAGCTATAGCATTGATAGGTCTTTTATGAGGATTTTCATACGTGGGCCTGGACCCCCCCCCTCCCACAGACCCTCCAACTTAGGTCGTCAAGCTTGGGGTATGTTACGTGGCTAGGGGAGGGATATATTGGGGTACAGCTTGCAAGTATACAAGGAAGCTTCTTTAGGTCCGCTCCTGACAGAGCCTTGTATTACAGATGGTGTGTATGGGTATTGTTTACTTAACAACATGGTTGGGCCTGGTTGGACCGAAATTTAGATTTTACCTACATGATTGGACCTGAATTTCCAATGAGATATGATATATGGGCTGAGCCCAAGTGTTGGACTTTTGGCCCTAATATCTATGGCATTGCTAGGTCTTTTATGAGGATTTTCATACGTGGGCTTGGATCCCCCCCAACAGACCCTCCAACTTAGGTCGTCAAGCCTGGGGTATGTTGTGTGGCTGGGGGAGGGATATATTGAGGTACGGCTTGCAAGTATACAAGGAAGCTTCTTTTGGTCCGCTCCTGACAGAGCCTTGTACTACAGATGGTATGTATGGGTACTGTTTACTTAACAGCACCCTTATGTATTGCATCCTTTAGTGTTTGATTGTACTCTTCAGGTCTTAATCATATTGTTCATACTGACTAAACCTAGACATGTTTGAATGTTTGCAACCACCAAAAATCAGTTAAATTATAGATATGTGTTAATACACTTATTAAGATGCAAGAAGCATGTTAGAAGTATAATCCTAGATTTGTTTCGCTCATGGATCACACAACCCTAAAATTAAGGATTTGGCTAATCATAATTGTAATTACACAACAGTAAAGAGAATATTCAATAGATATCATACCAATAAAATACTCTTCCAACCAATAATCTATTATAATCGATGATAAGAAAACACCCCCACACTTTGTATAGTAATAGAAAGAATAAAGCATACAAAACTCTCTCAAGAATAATAGTCAAAGATAACAATTATTTTGATCAATGATAAATAATATAACCTAATACACCTATTTATAGTGCAGGGGTACAAGTTTAATATTCAAAACTTGAAAATATTTTTCGTTCAGGCTTGGACAGTTCATCAGATGAATCTTCTGAGCTCAGGTTGTTCGCCTATTTTCCCGTCTATTGCAACCTTAAGTAGTCGATTTTCCTTCACGCGACACCAAGTTGGAGGAGCCATCTAATCTTCTGTCTCTTCTTTTTCATCCAAGACCAAACGAACTGTCCATTTTCTGGACGAAAAATGGTTTCTTCAGCATTTGAAATAGCTTGGGCGAACCGTCCAGGGCTAGACAAGCCGTCTGATTTATCTTCAAAATTTAGCTTTCTTCAATATTTTGTCCCAAGTTCCAAACTCAAACTTTAACCTAACATACACAAAACACATCAAATACACTTATTCATAGTTTTAAGTGAAATATATGGCGCAAAATGTCGTCACATCAGCATACTATAATCCTAACAACCCCAATGTAATCATCTTCCCAAAATTACACATAATCTAGCATGTAATCACCAATGCTTTATAAGAAGACTAAAGAAGTTAAACGTTGATGAATTAAATCAATTGGGAGCCTATTCGTTTTGGAATGCCTTCAACCATACACATTTTAGTTACCAATGTAAAAAATACATGAAAATACACCATAATCAACACCCAACCTCAATTATTTGAAATTTATTCAAAA
Source organism: Withania somnifera (assembly GCA_039654485.1). NCBI lineage: Eukaryota > Viridiplantae > Streptophyta > Magnoliopsida > Solanales > Solanaceae > Withania > Withania somnifera. The sequence continues at coordinate 9,725 of JBDJHY010521351.1, forward strand.
ACTAGCTCAGGGCCCACGAGGTCAAAACCCAAACTTTATCATAAAAATATGTTACTCATTACTTGGGTAAGCTAAATCAACTTTTATTGAAAACTCATCCCATTTTGTTGTTACAAATCAATTTTTTTTATCAATTTTCAAGTTCATCTGCAAAATCATCATTTTTTGGTTCAAAACCTTTACTTTCAAAGTAATAATCATGTAAAAGTGATTCGAAACTTACCCAATTGATATCTTCGAAATTGTTGATCAAACTTTGCTAAAATAGGGTTTTGGGGTTGTAGTTTGCATGCAAAATGAACCAAGTTTAGTGAAAAAACGATTAAAAACATCACTGGTGAATAGGGCCTTCACAAAAATCACGGTGGGCCGGCCACAATTGTGGTTCATTAAGTGAACGAGTCTAGGAGAATGCCATTCACCAATGCGAAGAAGAAACGGGGTTACTCAATGCAAATGCGGGGTGTCACAAAAGCTGAGACTAAGCGAACTTGACCACCGCAAGCTCTGCGAATGCGGAGATGCCCAGATGACAGCAACAAAGGTTGTCTTTAATAGCAATTCACAACAACAATTTCAACTCCTAATGGACCCCGAAAATTCATTAAGAATCTCGTGAAATCAAACCATATATGCAAACATACTAATTATGACACTCAGGACTCAACAGAACCATCAAACATGTGTACGAGGTCTCCTTAACCTGATACTCTAAGGGTATATTTTAACTAAAATATCAAAATGAACAAATTTTTCCCAGGGCTTATCAAAAATAAAAGAGACCTCATTTTAGACCAAAAACTTCCTCCCAAATCTAACGAAATCATCAGATTTTCAATTCGGGCAAAGTAAGTCAGAATATTGACTAAAGTCAACCATTCACTTAAAACTCAATTTTGTCCTGATCACTCAAAATCACCATGGATAGACTAAAATAGGAAACGAATGTGCTACTAGACTGAAGTCGACATTCTGGAGCTGATAGATCTAACGAATTTGGTTTTGAGATCCTAAACTCTAGATGACCCCTTAAGTTTCTTATTTTACACTTGAAGTCACCAAAACTGAAGACTTCCAAAAACTTACTCAAAATTCATTTTATTCCTAACCAATCATGAAAACACACTTAGTTTGGAATAATGCAACTACGGGAAAGGGAAATAGTCAAAATGTGCATAAATCGAAAAAATAACCCTGAGGGTCATTATAAGAACCCTGTGATCTAGTGGTAACTTCATTTCAGAAGATGTGTACATCTTTCCATACCCCATGCTTTGGTCACTACCAAACCAATGAAGACCTCTCATAATATCCTTCAAAAAATTTTAGCTCTTTGTGCACAATTTGCTCACCAACTAATCTGGCCTCTTTTTAGTCATATCATATAACCGTTGGATCCATGCAACAATATAGGTGTACACTGGTGGAGCATGATAGTTCTTTAGAATATTCTGAACTTTTGGAGGAAATATGTTCACAGGGGAAGCATTCCGAGTTGGAGGAGTGAATGAAGTAATTTGAACTTACTGCGAAATAATGAGATGATTTCTTTGGGAAAGCTTATTTGAGATTGGCAAGGAACAATGAATGGGTCTTTTTGGCAAACATCAGAAGATGGAGTCATGTATGGTGGAGTATGAGAAGCTTCTCTAGTTTGCATCATGATGAGACACAATTCAGCAACTTGTTTCTCTAGGAGTGCAATAGCCTCCAAGTAGGCTTCTAGTCTTGCTGAGGTGCTAAAGTCAGTTGTGACAGACACACTGAAGACTGAGTCGGATAAAGTGACTACGTTGATTAAACTAGGATCCACATTGTAACGAGTATTTGAAAACCCAAGTATTCGAACTGTGTTGCTTCGATCTTGAGCAAGTTTTCAATCACCAATACAAATCAGTCTCTCTAAGAAAGAAAAGTAAATCAAGAGTAAAGAAATTTAGTTTGTTGTTCACAACAATTAACCAAAGTCATGTATAAAGCAAATAACACATGTTTCGATTTAAATATACTCGTCCAAAATTCAAATGATAAAGCACTCTTAAAAGATAAATGAATGGATAAATTTGGCTATTCGACGGTATTTGAACTTGTGACAAAAAATAAGCCTTTAATCAAAAGGAATGAATGTTTGAAGGCTTAAAGCAGACTGACTTTTTCGTATATTTTTTTCTTTTCTTTTCTGTTTTGAAGGATGACATGGTCTACGTGAATTTGAACAATGACTTAAAGTTAATGAACACTCAATTCAAGAAACTGGACAACAAAAAATTCAAAGAAATTACGACAAAGCTAAATCGAATTGGATAAGTTACCATCGCTACTTAACGATTGAATCTGAATTTTTTTCAATAATTTAGCAAATAAGGAAAACGAGAAGTTGAAAATTTTGAGGGATTAGACCTTAACTGATGAGATTATCTTATGGCATCAGGAAAGAGTAATGTGGATCAAATTAAGGGACCCGAACAACATAAATTCCAAAATATGAGATTTAGGGTGATGTTGAATAAATTCGGAGTGGACTAGGCAAGGTATGTTAGAAATAATCAAATTGAGTTTATTGACTTATCGTGTGGTGGGACTTGAAATTGGAATAATGGATGAGTCATGCTTAATGCAAAACATGTATATCAACACTAACATATAAGATAAACACAGACAATGCAAATTAGGTAGATTTCAACACATAAACAGTATATAATATGTCCTAAACAAACCCGTTTGCCTGTGATTGAGTGATAAATTGATCGATGACGGAACAAAGAACGAAACTCTAACACAGCTTTTAATGATAAATTATCATTCACTTCACATAACTATGCAAATCCAACATTGACTTAAAAGTCGACAGAAATGAGGTAGATCTACAAATGGGTCCATACCTCCATGGCACTGGGTCATCCTAGGTCATGCCTAAATTTGGGATCTAGCTTATCTCTATTTTAAATGTCTAAGAGTGGTTTTGAATTGACCGGTTACCTAGAATAACTATCCAAGTTGAACTTCCAATAATTATTAGTCGTAGCATGCACCAATGGATTTGCAATACAATCCAAAAAAAAAAGTTTACACCTAAAAAAGGAAAATAAAATAAGACCAACTAGCAGAAAGATGCCATAAAGAATACAATGACACTTTAAGTTGCAAATATTAAACACATAATCACATAAAATATGTTGTTAGTCATAGAGAGTTAAAAAATCAGTTAGAATCTTAAACGGATCCTCAGCGAAATCACCATCTCTGTTTTATTTCTTTGTAAAACAAAAAAATAAAAACCGGCTAAATGTCAAACTATTTCAAAATTTAAAAAAAAACTTTGAAATAATTTAAAAAATAACTAAATCTCCACTTACACTTTTTTTTTTAAAACAAATTAAGAAATCTTTTTAAAAAAAAAACAGAAATAATTTGAAATATAACTAAATCCCCACTTAATTTTTTGAAAAGAAATTAAGAAAACTATTTTTAAAATAAACTTTGAATCGAATATAGAAACAAAACTAAAAGTTAAAGATTCCGATAAAGATTAAATTATTGCACCAAGAAAAGTTTTTAAGGCACCTCAAAAGCATCCCAAAATGGAGTTCACCAACTTATAAAACTATGATTTTAAACAAAACTATTTTATGATTGCTCAAAAATTCAAAATTAATATTGGATTCTGTTACTTGCAAATAAAATGAATTGAAACAGACGCATTTAATGAAATAAATAAGAGTGGCAAGATCTGGGGATTCATTTGGACTATTTTGAAATAAAGTTTTATCACAAGTTAGTCAACAATTATAGCATACAAAGAAAATAAAAGAAAGAGATTAAAAAAAATAGGTCCTGATTCGACATCGGGCTCAATTAATTTTCCTAGGCTTCTAGTCTTCAATCTGTTCAAGATTTGATATGGCCGACACTCTATGGGCTTTTAGCCCAAGGATATCAACAAACGGGAGTCCATTTGGACTCGGAGGAGAAGGTGTGATGCAAAGAAAAGAAAATAATAAGTATATGTTGAACCTACTACATACAAGATCAAAATTGAAATACACTTGACCCCAATATTAATCTGTACAGTTATTAATACTTAGTGTTTTTCACAAAATCCAAGGAAGAGCACATCCAGTCATTAGAATAACCATAGAAAAACTTATAGGCAGCCACTAAGTCAAGCTTCGGATTTGTATCACACCAAAAGTATGCCATAGCATAATCTAATAAAACCAGTATGGGAGGTGGAATAGGCCATTATAGAGCACGATCCCTATTTTCTGTTTCAAGCATTAAGAAGAAACTAAGATGTAAACTCAAGATTCATCCATTCCCTTGACAAGTCTTCCTAGTGTTGGGACCCAAGAGAGTTAGGAAAACAGTATATAACAGACAAAGTTATTTACAACTCCGTTAATTTTGACCAAAATCAACGTCCTGGCTTTATTAAAAGTGTAGGCATCTGGATAAAACCAAAGAGGCACAAGGAAAGACAATACAACTCTACGCTAAATCCTACAATGTCCTGGACTCTACACAATGATTTGCATATATGAATAAGAAGCAACTTCATCCAGAACATTAGGATGGGAACAAACAAGTTGACACCATCTTGACATGAAAAGACAGGTCATCTAAGAAATTTTACAACTATTTCACAGCAATATTGATCCTACCCCTAATTCAGCATGCAGTAATTGAGACGGAATCAGAAATTTTTAATGAATGTAAGAGAACAAATACTTTTTAGAAAGAAAAAATTAAAACAGATTCACTCATGGGCTATGTTACAAAAGTAGTAGAAACTTTTTCTATGATAACATGGAGCAGATAGGCTCATAACCAACCATTCTAATCACTGATCTTGTTCATGCAGTAATTGAGACGGAGTCAGAAATTTGTAATGAATGTAAGAGACCAAATACTTTTTAGAAAGAAAAAATTAAAACAGATTCACTAATGGGCTGTGGTACAAAAGTAGAAACATCTTCTATGATAACATGGAGCAGATAGGCTCATAACCAAACATTCTAATCACTGATCTTGTTCAAAGAGAGGAACCAACAGCCGGTGAAGTCAGGTGGTTACCAGCAACATTTAAAGGAGGAGCAAAAACAAATAACACATTAAAATGCCCAATAGCCTCATCAGCATACAGACCTCAAGCTAATTTCTCATAGAACTGAATCCATGTACTGATGAATGAACCGGACATGGCCTCTACAGGGAATCAAAGTAGATTAATAAACAATCCCCAACATCACTCATAATACTATTTGAGTAAGCTATGACAGGGAAAATCTACTTCTCATCCATTTTTATAAGCTTGAACACTGGGAAATTCGGTTCTGTGACTGCCCAGCAACTAATTTATCAATCAGATCTACCACAAGTTAGCACTCAAAACTTAAGCAAATCTCCAAGATTCATGAATTGCTTATTTCAAACAAACGACTAGCCAACTCAGTAGATAAAAATAGGAGCAATGACAAAATTTAGAGAACAAAAAGAGTTTTGAACACACACAATGCAGACAGAGTTGGGGTAATATCCTTACCTCCCTTCTCGGACTTAAGCTCAGCACATAGCGAGTCATGATCAAATCAAGCACTAAAATCCTTAAATCAAAGAGGTTACCTAGCAGCTTTCGAACAGTAGGTAGTCATTAGCCAATCCTGGTATTATCCAAGATTTCACCAATCATAGAATAAATTACCCACATACAAATTGGACACATGCAGATTTTAAAACCAATTCATCAATCATAGCTTACAAACAAGACAATTAAGAGGCCTACTTCAACAGAAAGGACCTAATACAATCAGGTCATGAATTACTAAGTACACATTTATACCTTATACATAAATGCCTCTAAAATATTCTATGGGTAAAGAAAGGCATTTTCACAGTGGTTTTAAGAGACGAAGATGGAGTTCCACATAATTTATTGGTCAAACTTGAAACCACTGTTATATTAGTCTATTGCAAGCTCTCACAGTCCATATTTGATAATGTAGGAACCAAAGCAATCTTGGATGAAAATGACTACTCACTTTGGACTCTCAATCATGCAATAGAACCAGGTCAAGTAACATAGGAAAAGAACAACTATTGAGCAGGATCTCAGGCCAGTGATGGTTTGCAAATGTTATATAAACCTTATGCATTTTTACTTTCACATTCTTGCCAACACTTATCAAAAGCATGCTTGCACACACCACGTCACATTCTAGGACCTTAAGCTATTAGTAACAAGCTGATATGTTACATTATCAACTCAAGTCTTAAAGGCCGACCAAATCATCTTATGACATTAACATTCAAGGCTCTCAGAAGCCTTAGGTTATTCACACAAACTTATCAAGTGAGTGATTCATAACAATCAGATAAGAGGCTCTTTATTTAGTGTATCTAGTGCAGGACTAAAACCAATTAGATCAGGAAGTATGTTTTCAAGACAAAAACAATATGTTTTGACCCTCAACTAATGAACTGGAAAAAAGGTGAAGCCACAGGGAAACCATAATTGTAAATAAGAAGTTTAGACACTATACATATAATCACTACCCATATCAGCCAATTTTAGGCATATAAATAACTAAGCACATATGCTAAATCAGGTAGCAAGAAAGGCAGCTCCAAATGTAACTTAACCATTTCAACACTATTAGATAGATTCAGTTTACATCTAAGGCCCCTTGGACTTCCCACCCATTCAACAAAGTAGTTTCCATGCCAGTTAAAGGAGACACCTTAAAAACCTCAAATTCCAACTTTATGAAGAAATTTAGACAATTTCAAGGAGGATTATAAGAAAACAAGCTTCGGATACAACACAGGTTTTGTCCATCTTATAGGTTAGGTACACTGAGTCAGTTTCCACAGAAATAGATTAAGGACATCTCATGAGTATTTAGACACATTTTTATACTTCATAAAACCAAGCCACAGCAAATTGATAGCCCCAAGTAGACTGAACCATTTCATAAAATGATTTTTTTTAATCAAACAAGGGTTACCAAGCAGGCAGTATAATTACTCAAATATGCTTCAAGAATTATACTGAGCAGAACAAAAATATTAATCCACATTTACCTTATTTTATTACCCTGATCATCAGACTATACCATTCCATCAAGGATTTTGAGTTTAACCAAACCAAACAGGTGATGAACTCACACACAGGTTGTCATGTTAAGGCCTTAATAAGCAATCATCTAGACTTCCACTGCTTTATTTAAAGTTGGTATCCACATTAACTAACTGCCAAGCAGGGAAACAAATGGACTATCATAGCTTCAATTTGGAAAAAATCACATGGGACTT